>JAODAL010047526.1:0-29834 GCA_025379985.1 Phyllomedusa bahiana
CTGTTCCTCTAAAATGTTCTTGGTATGCAGAGCCTGACCTCTCGCAACATAACCTCCCATGCCACTCTCCACATCACAAACTTGCCTGGCTACTGCAAGAAGCAGCAGATGTCTGCCCCACCTCTTTGCTGCCAAATACCTCCTGACTGTCCTAAAATAGTTCGTCCTCGCTGTATAGTGGTGCAGAACCCAGGCCACATAGTAGTTCTCTGACTGAGGGAACTGAACGAGAAGGTGGGCCAGTCTTTGAGCCTGTCGCTGTCTTCCAAAGTATATATAGTTTTGATGCAATATTTTATGATTTTGTGTTGTTTGGATTATTTATGCTTTGTCAGTGACATTGGTGGGTGATTCTTGTTTAACGTTATGTTACTGAAGAAGTAATCTGTCTCTGTTCAATACTAGTCTGCAAAACTTGTAAAATTAGTCTTCCAAGAATAAATTGTTAATGAACACGATAAAAGGTGTTAATACGGTATTAATGAAGAATATTGGATACCTACCGTATATACTCGCGTATAAGCCGAGTTTTTCAGCAAAAAAAATGTGCTGAAAAATCCCCCCTCGGCGTATACTCGAGTCACTGTCGGCGCTCGGGTGCTGCGATGGCCCGTGCGCCGGCAGGGACACTTCTGCTACTCCTTAGAGAGCGCATATAGCAGAATCCAGAGTAAGCTGACAGCGACGGGCACTGCCGTGGCCCGTCGCTGTCGGCGATCTCTTCCCCTATATGCGACTCCTCCGGAGCGCATGCAGGTGAAGAGATACCTCTGCGGAGCAGGAGGGGAGCGTTCCTGCTCCGCAGTGGACTCCAGACGGGCGCAAGCAGACTTGCGGCCGTCCGGAGTTTCCGGCACAGGCAGCGTGTGTCATCTCGCTGCATGCGCGGCCTGATGACATCACCCGCCTGTGACGGGAAGACGGAGGAGAGTGCGCGGGAGGCCGGACAGCGAGGAGGCGGAGCGGCGAGGGACCGAGGTAAGTGTTTCATAGTTTCATAGTTCCATAGTTTGTAAGGCTAAAAAAAGACAAGTCGTCCATCTAGTTCAGCCTGTTGTGCTAAGGTGTTGATCCAGAGGAAGGCAAAAACCCCCAATGAGGTAGAAGCCAATTGTCCTCATTTTAGGGGAAAAAAAACCTTCCTACTCCAATCTGGCAAACAGAAAAATCCCTGGATCAATGACCCCTCTCCTGAATCCTAGTCACATATAACATGCGTTTATATTATTACAGCACCAGAAATGCATCCAAACCCTTCTTTATGAAACTCTGGTTAATGAAATTCACACCATACACATCCCATCTGGCAAGAGAATTCCATAGCACCTGCTCTACACAGTAAAGAATCCCTTTCATGTTATGTAGAAACTTTGTTCCTCAAGAACGTAAAGGAATGCCCCCTTGATCTAGATACAGCCCTGGGTATCAACTATCATCTTGGACAGAGATCTCTATATTGACCTTTGGATGTACTTCTAAAACAAATTTATTATTCCCCCCGAAAGCCTTCTTTTCGAGTCTAACACTAAATAACCCTAATCTACCCAAACTTATCGTGTACTGTGTCCACCCAGTCCTTTTAATTATTTTCTGTTGCCCTGCCTTTTGTACTGTTCAAGCTCTCACAATGTCCTTTCCTGGCACTGGCTCTGCCCAAAACCTGAAACACAATATTCATGTGTGATCTAACCAGTGACTTGTTTAAATGGGAGAATAATGTTCTCGAACATTGTTGCATCTAAGCCCTTTTAATGCACACCCCCTGATCCTATTTTGCTTTGCTAGCTGCTGAGCCTGCACACTGGCTGCTGGCAATTAAGTTCACACATGTCCAACCAGATTTCCAAGTCCTTCTCCATTTACACAATTTTTACCCAGCCTTTTTTTTTTTCCCATTTTAACATGTAATCATGTAATGGATTATCCTCTTCCCCATGATGCATCAACCTTGCATTTACACAGTGGTTAAACCCTCATCTGAACCCATTTTCCACTGCCCACGATCCAACTTATCCCGATCCCTTTGGAAAAACACATTATCCTCTATTGTGTTGATTACTTTACAGAGCATAATGTAACGAATGCAGGTAGTGGATCCGCTGGACCAACCGCAAGCGATGGTGTAAGCCGTACCAGGGGACGGAGTCCAGTAGACACCCTTTTTATCACCAGAGCCCGCGCAAACAGCGGTAGGCTACTTGCTGCGGCGGAGCAACTACCAGTCTGTCCCACGGTTGACTTGCTTCGGTGGCAGCCAAGGCTGCGCGAGGTACAGAATCGAGAGACTTAGGCGACGACAGTGGACAGGCAAGAGCGACAGGCAGGCGGCAACAACGGTTTCGTGGATCAGGATACCGAGCGAAGAGGTAACGGTACCCAAACAACGAATCAGACAACGAGGCACTAGAAGCTTTCTCTGAAGTGCAGTAACGCAACTAAAGAACCGCAAAGGTGACCCGGAAGGAAGAGGGTTAAATAGGGTCCACCTGCCAGCACTTAACAATACAATGGCGAACTGGCCCCTATTAAATCCCCAGAGCCGGACGCGCGCGCCGAAAGCGCCGCCGGTTCATGACGGAAGACGAAAGGACACAGGACGACGGGCAGGTAAAGGGGAAGCCGGGTCCCACCACCACGCGGAGCCACGGCGAGGGACCGGGAGGCCTACGTGACAGCACGGAAGTGGCCCAACGCAGCCCGGCGGAAGGACAGGCGGCGACCACCCGTGACGTACCACAACCCACCCCCCCCTAGGCCCCTCCTACTTACGGTTCGCGAGGAAGGTCAAGACGAGAACCGGGTCCAGGATGATTCTCCCATCAGTATGCTCCAAATTCTCTCCTCTAGACGAATCCCTCCCAACTCCACCCCAAATTGTCGTTCTACCCCTAACTGACCTCAATATCCAAGAATCTCTTTGCGACACCGCAAATATGATAGGAGCCTACGACTCAGGAGACGGGGAGGGACAAACCTTTCTGGAGAAACGTCAACACGACGGGCTATCGGAGGGATACATGAAAAGAATTATGGATCCGCATAGCTGGGAGGGAGTCGCGGAGCTTATAACGCACCACTGGGTTAATACGGTGACAGGATTTCAAAGGGGCCAAGAGAAGCGCGCGGCCAAAGCTTGTAACTGGGATTTTCTAACCTGACATAATTTGGCGGACAGCCAGACTTCTGTCTCTTCCAGGGGTCTAAAGGTTGGAGCTGGTCTCCTCTTTCTGACCTCCAGCGGCCTTCATAACGGCGCAGCATGCTGCAGGGACTGACGATCGCCTCCCAATCCAGATAGGTCGGGGACACAGGACAGCCACAGAGGGAACTCCGGAGAGCGAGGAGGCAGACAGGGAGACAACAGAGCGCGGCGGGGATGCCGACCACATAATACAATAAAAAAACAGTGAGACGGCGCCAGAGGACCCCTGAATACCAGTGAATTTGTAATGAAAATTTTACGGCCCAGGGTAAAGGTCGACCCAGCATCCTGGCGAGCAGAAACAAAGTGCCGTAAGTAACTGCCCAGAATCTGGTTGCTCTCCGTCTACCTGGCCCGTTAGATTTGCGTGGTGGTAAGAACGAAGAGCATCCTAACATACCCCTGCAATCGGGAGCAGAGTGCGCAGCCAAGAACTTGGACACGAACTGCACCCCACGATTCAAGACGATGTGCTGGCAGACCGTCAACTGCGGAAGATGTGCATGAAAGAAACAGGGAGACAAGACGAGGTGCGGAAGGTCACCCGTGCATGGACAACGAATGCGCCCGCTTCGAAAAACCTATCCCGTCATGACCCCAGAACACTGTTTGCCCGAAGAGAGAATGGAAGGTTCTGTAATAGAAAGTCATCAGCCACATAGACCATGAACACTGGCGTAAAAGGCATGGGTCCGCAGTAGCCGAGGACCCGTGACGGTCACTTTATTCACGGCACCAAGCTAGCACAGCATCCACAAAGTCTTAATATCTTTAGCCAAGATCCTGGCCCACCCAGTAGAACCGAGAGAACAACTCGGAACGATCTTAACGGGACCCCGTATGTCCTGCCAACAAGGAGCAGTGTCCACACAATTCAGGACTTTCTTTGCGCGCAGCGATGGCCGAACGTAGGTCTTGCCACGGAAGGTATCATGCCGAGGAGAACAACAGTGCTGCAGGACTCCAGAAACACAGTTCGGAGGTAGTGAAGTGTTGAGGCGAGCGCTCTGCTTTCCTCATACCGTGACTGTCGGAATGCGCGAGAGAGGCATCTGCCCTGATGTTCTTCTCGGCTGGGCGAAAATTGGATCCGAAGTCAAATCACTTCGAAAAAAAAAGAGAACACCGTGCTTGCCCGAGAGGTTGAGGCGCTGCGGGGGGCCGACTGAGGCGTACGGAAGATTTAGTTGTGAACAAGTATAACACCTCGAAAGAAGACGACTCCCCTCCAGAAGATGCCAAGCACTCTTCCAGGGCCATCATATGATACAGCGCGACATATCTCACGTCCCCAATACATAGTTCCTCTCTGAGCCGAACGAGAAGGTCCTTGCGAGAAAAGCCTCAGTGACGCGGTTCTCCCCTAGGGACCTATTGAGGTAAGTCACAGCCTCACACCCCCCCACCAAGAGGCATCTCCACTTCCACGAGAGCAAGGCTTCTCAGGATTCAAGTGCGTGACAGAATAGTGTGCGGACAAAGGACTGACTCAAAACCGAGAAGGCTCTTACGCACCGCAGAGGATGGCCAACATTTGGGATTAGCCTCTACCTGTGAGAACCACAAATTGGAGCCACCAGATGTAGAGAAGTGGGCATACTGGACTGCCGATAATAATTGCAAAGCCAAAAAACGTTGCGATGGCCGAAGTCCCAACAGAGTACGTGGCACATTGCCAGAATAGCAGACAGCTTAGTGGGCATCCCTCTGCAGGCCTCGTTTCGATACGATGTAACACGAGGAAAGGTAGACTGGTTATGGTGGAACCGCGCACTTCTCCTACTTGAGCGACACAGGCGGGTTGCTGCGAAGGCGTTAGACAGGACCAGCGCGTACCTGTTGATAGATGAGGTCCGGAGATCAGGGATAGAAAACCACTAATGTCACACGTCCAGATACACTGATGACACACGTTAAGGTGCGGACCCTGAAATGTCGTTTACGAACTCCTACAAACGACGCGTGGGCATGCACTAGACCGACTTCATACACTAGGTATTTCAAAATGGCCGTCACGGTATTGACACGCCGTACTTCCACTCATCTCCCACACGTAATCCTGGATGACGAATGTAGCCCCGCGCAGGTCCACTTTGGAGAAGCAACTTTGCGGCGCTCCCTGGTAGACGGATCAAAAGAGTTCCTAATTACGAGTGCAACGGGTACCCCCGTTTTTTTACGGTAACTGGCTTCACAGGAAGGCCACGCGGTAGTCCAATGCATGGACGGAGTAGAACCATCCTTTCTCTGTAACTGAAGAAAAACCCGCTACCGGGCGAGGTGATGAGGACTTGCGTAAATAAAGCGCCCTTTTGCAGTACTCCACGCGACATATAGTCCGCACATGGCTGACAGATCTCTGTCTGGACCAATGAGTACAACTCACCCCCTTGAGGCACTGTCCCAGGAAAGGAGGTCAATGGGACAGTCCCATACAGTGCGATGAGGAGGAAGGGGATCACGCCCTGTCTTTCTCCTAAAAACGACACGTAACGTCCCGGTATTCAGCGGCAGAGACCAGGCCAGGGACCCTGAACACAGATGAAGGTGGGAATGGCCCCGGACCGGTCCGCTAGCGAAACTGAGAGCACAGCGCAATCTGGCAGGTCGGAAGTCCCCAGCGTAGAATCTCTCCTCCGGATTTTTCCAGTCGAGGTCGTGCATGGAGTCTGTAAGCCAACAGGAAGACCCAAAGGATAGCGGAGGATGACCGAAGGGAGGAAGTAGAACGGTGCGATCCCTCACCTTGTGAAAGGCCCCCAACAGTGGAGAGACAACGGCTTGGTCACGAACCGAATGGCCTCACAAAGTAGCTCCCACTACACTGGTGGATATCCCAAAAGGGGCTTCTTCAGACGGTTCACCGAAGGCATACTGGGAACACCAGGGACATGCAAATAAAGTTCCAAGGCGGATCCAGATCAAGAAGGCGGGAGTACCTCTAAAAGACGATTCCGGCACCCCGATGAAACCTCACACCTCCATACAGTAAGAGCGTGTAGAGGAAGTTATTCAACACCCGGGAATGCTCTCCGACATAGCCCTAGTGCGGGCGTTTCCCTGCCGCTGTGGGGCGAAGCGGAGCAACCCACATTGCGGAAGTGATACCGGGCTGCACAGATAAAGGCCAACAACTTCTCATGCCCGAAAAACGCCACGACAAAGCTCCTGTTCAGCCACGATGTGCCCGTCCACTTGCATAGGTTTCATCACTGGGTAAGAGAAATGAGAGCGGCAGCTGTGGAGACTTAGGGAAGACCGGGGCACACTGCGAGAGCAAACAGGCGTGGTCGGCGCGAGATCACGTTCCTCGGCGTATTTCCTCTTGTCGCTCGCAAAAACGAAACATCGACCCGGTGGCTCGGTGGGACCCACAGTTCGCTAAGCGAGAACGGATTTCTCTGCCGCAAGAGCGATTCCACTAACTCTGGACACCGGTCAGGCCCTTTTTAACAAGTGAGCACATATCGGCGGCGTCGTACAGGTCAGCTCCCGACGCCAGGTCACGAACAACGAACTGCGCGTAGATCGTCACGCGACAGAGGAGTCAATCCACCTGCGAACAGTTCAGTAGAGCGGTTTTCTGCCGAGAAGCCCGAGCGCCGAGCTCTCAAGCGACTGCGACTCAGAAAGGAAAGCACTGAAGGTAACGTTGTCACCGTGATCTGCCCCAGGTCCCAGAGAGGAGTGGCGCCAAGCTAGAGCCTTCCCGGACACAGGCAGACGACCACGGAGGCCAACCTTTGGAGCGGTCAGAATGGAAATTGACCGCACCAACAACACACATGCATCGAGCACTGGTAATAAATCCCCTAGCCCTGTTAGGAGTCCCTTCAAACTTGTAGGTAGTGGGTAGGCGCAGCCGAGCGAAGGTCCCAAGGTGCTGGCTGAGCGGCGTCGCCACAGGAGGTGGTGTCGGCGGCTGTTTTATTAGCCAGGAGCTAGCTGCATCATGGCGGCCAACTGAACATCAGCTGCTGGGCTTGTTGCGCTAGTTGATGTGACACTGCTGAAGCCACTATCATGACGTGAATTCCGGTTCAATCTGGGCAGATACCTTGGCGGGATCCAGGGCCGGATCTACTCGAGACGAAATGACAGGTAGATGTTCCCGCTGACCACCGCAAGCGATTGGTGTAAACCGTCGACCAGGGACGGAGACTAAGTAGAACCTCACGGTTTTCACCTAGAGCCCGCGCAAAAGCGTGGGATGGCACTCTGCTGCGGCGAGAAACTAACTAGGACTCGTCCCACTGGCGTGGACTTGCTTCTGCGGTGAGCAAGCCACAGCAAGCGAGGTACAGAATCGTGAGACGTAGGCGAAAGTCGGGGACAGGCAAGAAGTCAGGCTGCAAGGCGCCAACGGTTCGTGGTCGGATACAGGCGCGAACGAGGTACGGTACAAACGAAGTCAAGAACCAACAGCACTTAGAAAGCTTTCTCTGGAAGGAGCAGTATCGCACTAAAATCCGGCCAAAGGTTGACCCGGAAGGAAGAGGGTAAAATAGGGTCACCTGCCAGACCTTAACCAATAATGGGCGTACTAGGCCCCTTTACTCCCCAGAGCCGGCGCGCGCAAGCAGCCGAAGGCGCACGGACACGAGCGCCGCGCCGGCCGGTCAGGCTAGGACGGAAGGACTCAGACGCGGGCAGGTAAGGGAAGCCGGACCACCGACACCGCGTGCGCGGCAGGGACGCTAGCGGGAGACCGACGGGTGAACCAGCACAGGGTGTGCCGCAGCCCGGGCTTAGGGCTGCGGGAACCACGCCGTTCAGTCTTAGTATAGTTCTGCAAAGATCGATATTCTACTTGTGTAATCCCTGTGTAAGATCATTAAATGAAAAATGTTAAAGAGGAATAGGGCCCAATACTGACCCTTGTGGTACCCCCCATAACCAGCGATCCAGTCTGAGTATGTAGCCGTTAATATACCCTACCCTTCTAGTTTTCCTAAATCAATGAGCACCAGTTACTAATTAACCCACTTGCACACATTTTCCCATTTTCTCCCATTCAAGATACTTCTCATTTTATTTACCACTAGTACCTACTTTATAGTCTGGACACCGTAACAAATGCTTTAGAAAATATCAAGATATACAGAGACATCCAGTGCCTCACCCCGATCCATCAAGCACTGACTTCCTCATAGAAGCTGATGAGATCACAGTCTAGACAGGACGATCCTTCATGAACCTGTGCTGGAACGCGTTATACATTTCTTTTCAGATGAGATACTCCAGAATAGCCATCTCAGAGAAAACCTTCAAACATTTTTACCTACAACAGAGGTAACCTTACAGGCCTAATAGGTTTCCTGGATCACTTTTGAACCCCTTTTTTGACAAATATTGGCAAACCAATACATACATTTGCTACTGCGGCCAATCCTTTGGACATCACCCCGTTATTAACAGTCCATGAATATTAAGAAAGGGGCCCTATCATATACAACACACTTAACTCTCTTTAGGATACATCGTAGTGTCATGGCCATCTGACCTGGGGATTTTGTCTATTTTAATCTTCCTAAGACGGAGCCTGCACTTCTTCCTGGGTTAAGACAAGAACACATTTAAGGTTGGAGGTTTAACCCCATCTCTCTGTTCAACACACACACACATCATCCTCCTCGGTAAATACCCTGGAGAAAAAAGTGATTAATAACGTCATTGCTTTTTTCTCATCGCCCTCTACGTCTTCTTCCCATCAGAGTTTTCAAAGGCCAACATTTTTCGATTTAAATTTTTTTATACTATTTAAAAAAAAGTTAAAAACATATTATGGGTTAGTTTTTACTTCTTCCCTAGCAATATGTTCTTTCCATCTCCAGCTTTGCACTCCTTTATCTTTATTTAACACACTTATTTTTATTCCCTATAGCTTCTTAAGTGCCTCATTCACAGCCCCTCCTGTTTTTAGTAGGTGAAAAAACGCTTTCCTTTTTGTTTTTTATGCCTCTTCTTAACATCCCTGTTGATCCACCATTGGGGTTTTTCCTGTTTCTTTACTACAATTGTTTCTGTTTCAAACGTGTTTGAGTAGTTGTTTTTGCGTTTTTGTTAACAACTTTCTATTACCCTCCTATAACCTGCCTTTAGAGCATATACCTGCCTATACCCAAACCTAGAAGGGACCTATACCGGCCATACCTGCCTTTAGGGACATATTCCTGCCTCATTCCCACTATAAGGACCTATACCTGCCTATACCTGCCTTTAGGGACATATACCTGCCTATACCCTACCTAGAAGGACCTATACCTGCCTATACCTGCCTTTAGGGACATATACCTGCCTATACCCTACCTAGAAGGACCTATACCTGCCTATACCTGCCTTTAGGGACATATACCTGCCTATACCCTACCTAGAAAGACATATACCTGCCTATTCTAGCCTATGGGGACATATACCTGCCTATAACCTGCCTATCTCTGCCTATGGGGACATATACCTGCCTATAACCTACCTATAAGGACATATACCTGCCTATTCCTGCCTATAAGGACATATACCTGCCTATACCTGCCTATGGGGGACATTTAACTGCCTATACCTGCCTATGGAGGACATATACCTGCCTATAACTGCCTATGGGGGATATTAAACTGTCTATACCTGCCTATGTAATTTTATTAGTATCCATTTTTGTTTTTTAAATTCACCAGTAGCCGCTGCATTTTCCACCCTAGGCTTATACTTGAGTCAATAAGTTTTCCCAGTTTTTTGTGGCAAAAGTAGGTGCCTCGGCTTATACTAGGGTCGGCTTATACTCGAGTATATACGGTACTTAGTATTCATTTAAATTGAACCAATATTGTTTCTTGATTCTAGGTCCTGCCATCTACTCTGGGCATTGCAATGGGAAGCCTTTGTGCCCTCACATATGCCAACCTGTTCCAAACCTGGGATTGAGTTCTTTGATCTTCTGACAGCTTTATGTTCACTAAATTTATTCGTTTCTAAAACACCCTACAGAAACACCCGATGGAAGTCATGCGTCTATGGCGCAAAAATACACACACTCTATTTGACTCCAAATTAACCCACTAACAACAGGCTAAATGAACCCTTGGATATAAAATACCCTACAGAAAAAAAAGGCGAAATCGAGGCGCATATGTGGCAGAAATACACCCACCCTGGACTTTAGGGAGAATACCCCACAAACTAAAACAAATTCATAACACTGGTAGCGTTAAATGTGTGCAACTGAACCACTTGTGAAGCTCTTTGGCCCCAGTCGCTGATAAAAGCAGTTTGTTTTATAATGTTTTATATAGAGCAGCAGATACAGAACGCTGGTTGAGGTAGAGGTGTGCAACTGACACAGACTTCTGGTGGTCTCCTCCCCCCCTCCCTAGTCGCTGATAAAAGCAGTTTGTTTTATAATTGTAGATTGTAAGCCTTCGCGGGCAGGGCCCTCTCTCCCTCTGTACCTGTTGTTATTCACAGATTGTCGCTATTGTAAATGTTTGACTTATGTTATGTATGTAACTCCCTGAATGTACAGCACCCTGGAACCAAGGGCGCTATAAAATAAATAATAATAATAATGACTTCTATAGAGCAGCAGCTAGATGCTTATGCCAGGACAGACTATGAGAAGTGTGAGAATTTAAGATGGCGTTTGTATTTATAGGGCTATGACGTCATAGAATCCCGCCGGTCGCTGATTGGCTTCATGTCTGCACATGTCATTGAGGGTGTTCCTTTCTTCCTCCCACAGT
The DNA here is from genome assembly GCA_025379985.1 of Phyllomedusa bahiana. Lineage (NCBI taxonomy): Eukaryota > Metazoa > Chordata > Amphibia > Anura > Hylidae > Phyllomedusa > Phyllomedusa bahiana. Next base: position 10,936 of record JAODAL010047526.1, read on the forward strand.
TCTCTTCCCCATGTAACGCCATGTGCTCGCAGCCATTTTACCAATAAAAAAGACGCTTCGTTCCCACGAATCACCCTAAACTTCGGCTTCGTGCAGAAACAAAGTTTTCCTGAAATTCTAAACGAATTCCACTCGTTAGAATCGATTCACCCATCTCTAGATACAATCCTATGGACTGGGAACTTTGGAAACAGTAATTTTTGTCACTGTATCTGCAGCATTAACACAAAGTTTTATTTCAAACAACAGAAAAGTAACAAGCATCAAAAATTCACAATAAACAATACATTTTGTAAAAAAGATACAATACAAAAATTGTAACTGGAAACATATTATTTAGGGTCTGTCTACATGGTCAGGTTTTCAGACGTATTTTCAGATGGTTTTCAGAATTGAAAACCGTCTGAAAACTGACTGTCAACCATCCACATAGACCTTTGTTCAGTAGTCTACAGTGAATGGATATTCAGACGGACGTTTTTTTACAACGCCGACGTTCCGAAAAAAATTTTAGACATGCACAATCTTCCACCTAGTTTTCGGGCAGGAGATGTGCATTTTAAAGTTTGAGAGGGGATGGGTAAATCCACAAACTGCGGACAGAGCCGTACTCCAAAACCATGCAAAATACGACAAAATACCACCCAGATTCTTAATACATAATCCGACCGGTATTTTGTCTATGCCATGTGGACGCCCCCTTACATTAACATCTTGGAAAAATAAATGTTTTTAACTGCTAAAATTCAACTCTGAATCTTTTGAGACACATAGACAACTACAGAACAGGACACAAATTATGGAGCCACCACACTAAGGGCGCACTGTCATGTTTTGGCTATCTGATCCTCAAGCAGGCCCGGACTGACCATAGGGCAAACCGGGCATTCGCCCGGCGGGCCGCTGGCGTCCGGGCCGCAGGGCCGGCTCGGATCGCCCGCCAAGGAGGACGGTGTTCCCCCCCCGGCGGGCCCCGAGTGCCGGCACCGGTCTGTGGCGCGCTACAGGGGCCGCAATGGTCGCATCAGCGACCGGACCCCTGTGGCAGGGGGCCGACAAGCCCCCCTCGCCACATGGCTGCACGGCCGGGTCACTGACCCAGCCATGCAGCCATCACGGCCACCGCCTGCACCGCGCGGTGCAAGCAGCAGCCGCGGCTGAGCATCTGGGATCTACTGATCCCGTCTGCTCAGCTCCCAGGAGGCCGCGGGGCAGGCGCGCGATGCGATGCCGTCATCGCGCGCCTGCTTCGCGGCCCCGCTCTCTGCAGTGAGCGGCCACCGGCTCCGGAATGAAGAGTGAAGAGGAGGGGACAGCCGGTGTCCTGGTGAGTATTACTTTTTTATTTATTTTTTTAACTTTTTACTGTCCCTGGCTGCCCATAATTGCCCTGCACTGGCTACCTATATACAGCCCTGCCCTGGCTATATACAGCCCTGCCCTGGCTACCTATATACAGCCCTGCCCCGGCTACCTCTATAAAGCCCTGCCCTGGCTACCTATATAAAGCCCTTCCCTGGCTACCTATATAATGCCCTGCCCTGGCTATCTATACCCTGCCCTGGCTATATGATGCCCTGCCCTGGCTACCTATATAAAGCCCTGCCCTGGCTACCTATATAAAGCCCTGCCCTGGCTACCTATATGATGCCCTGCCCTGGCTATCTATACCCTGCCCTGGCTATATGATGCCCTGCCCTGGCTACCTATATAAAGCCCTGCCCTGGCTATATGATGTCCTGCCCTGGCTACCTATACCCTGCCCTGGCTATATGATGCCCTGCCCTGGCTGCCTATACCCTGCCCTGGCTGCCTATACCTGCCTGGCTGCCTATACCCTGCCCCTGGCTGCCTATAATAGCACTGCCTACCTATACGCTGCCTTTAATAGCCCTGCCTACTTATACACTGTCCTGCCTGCCTATATACTGTCCCTGTCCTTTCGCTGTCTGCCTATAAGTGGCCCTGTCTGCCTGTATACTGGCCCTGCCTGCCTGCATACTGTCACTGCCTGTCACTTATCTGTCATTTTTTAATTTCTAATTTTTATGGTCTAACATACGCTGTTTGGGGAATTGATAGGAAAGTGCTAGAAGAGAGAGGAGTCTAAGATGTATTTGTTGTAAATTCTACAGGGACGAGTAGTGACCACTAGAAGAGGACACTGCATGCTGTACTGGACGGAGAAAGAAATGGAAGAGAACAACAAGGGAAGACGCCATGGAGGTTTGTGCCAGAAGGAGAAGAAAAGGAGAAGAAAACAACTCCCATCAGAGATTTAGTCTCCGGTGATTTCCCCGCTGCCAGGGGTCATTTTACTTCTATGTTGAATCAGGGGTTTCTCTGCACCACTGTTTCTTTTTTACTTGTGTGTAGGGGGCTCTCACACGGAGCGGTTTTGGTGCATTTTTTTATGTGTTTTTTTTTTTTGTGCAGAAATTTTCAGCATTAACTGCTTTGCCTTTCTGCACAAAATGCACCAAAAACTCTCCATGTGAAAGCAGCTTTATAGTGTAGTTTATTTTAGAAAGTGGTGAGGTGCGAGAACAATGGGAATTTTTTAAGCGGATATTGTATGTGGGCTGCTGGGGGCTTTGTGCCAGGGCTGATTTTTATTCCCTGTCCGGCCCTGTCCTCAAGCCATAACATCCGAGCTTGCTTTTACTTGAATGTCATGGCCACAACTTGAGAACCACTAGAAGATGTTCAACCAGTAATTTTACTTTGTAGCAAATACACAATGTCATGATGGACACGTTCATATCTCTGTCCTCCGGGACCACTGTTACTCACCTTTCCCTGCTTCTCTTCTGCTTCTACTCACTGCCTCTGGCCTGCATGCATGTACCGACTGCATTTTCAGAATTTCCAATCACCAGGCACTAGACCCTTTATTACATCACTTCCCCTTACATTTCCTGCCAGTGTATTGGTGTGCTTCCAGGGAGTCTTTCTTGTATTTGTTTATGCTATTCCGATTCTGACCCATGCCTGGGACCTTGACTATTCTCTGCCTGCTGCCTGCTCTGACATTACCGTGAGTGACCTGACCCTGTTTTGCCTGCCGATTGCCCTTATCTACTTCCTGTCCACTGACCACATCTCTGTCTGTCCCTCTTGTACCATATTGCACCTTAGCTGTCACTGTAAGCTTCCATATCATGGGTATGCTTTTCAGATCAAGTACAATTAAAAACAAAATCATGCACATGGGCGTGTGTGGCTTCTTCCTGATATTTAAAGAGACAGTGTCCCAATTACCTGCCTATGACTTGTGACTTCTCCTGTTAAAAGGAACTTCTTGACCTTGTCCAGGTCAGTTCTTGTTGTTCTACATAGAGCTTGACCCCTGACTGCTGTGTTGCTGCTGCTATTCCATATTCCTGTGTTAACCCCGTGTTAACCCTGTGTTACCTTTACCACTACTGCTGTTCCTGCTGTTGTCAGTCACTATATTATTAATTGCACTTAGTGCTCCCGTGCTCCAGCAGCATCATAGCAGGACCCCCCTGCTTCAATAGACTGTACACAGAAAGTAGATGCTGTCCAGAAAATGTACAATACACGTATAAATTCTTTCTTCTTATTTATTAATAAATGTAAATAGATAAATAGCGTAATCTTTACGACAAGGTTTTGAAAACCGTACCATGCAAGTAGAAAAGAAAGCACGAAGCACTTAGCTGAATTCAGCGAGTCCTATCCGGATAGGGATGAAGATATACAAGCCAGCCAGCCAAACGAGGAATAGAACTTAGCCCAAGCCGTGACTATGAGAGTAGTCACGGCTTGGGCTTAGTTCTATTCCTCGTTTGGCTGGCTGGCTTGTATATCTTCATCCCTATCCGGATAGGACTCGCTGAATTCAGCTAAGTGCTTCGTGCTTTCTTTTCTACTTGCATGGTACGGTTTTCAAAACCTTGTCGTAAAGATTACGCTATTTATCTATTTACATTTATTAATAAATAAGAAGAAAGAATTTATACGTGTATTGTACATTTTCTGGACAGCATCTACTTTCTGTGTACAGTTCCTGCTGTTGTACCAGTTCGTTACTACTGTTGTCTATCTGCTGCTGTACCAAGTCTGTTACCTGTCTGGGACCTTGTAACGGGTTGATGTAATTGCGTGACCATCGCAAGCGATGTTAGTTAATCCACGCCAGGGAGCGGAGTCTAAGTAGCCCCCGGTATTCACCAGAGCCCACCGCAAAGTGGGATGGACTTTCTGCGGCATGAGGCTACCAGGTCGCTACCCCTGACGTAACTTGCTTGCGATGGCGGCCGGGGTAATGCGTGGTACAGAATCGTAATCCAGAGACATAGTCGGGGACAGGCAGGAGGTCAGAACGGGCGGTAGAGGTTCTTGGTCAGAGACGGACAGACGGTCAGGACAGGCGGCAAACAGGCAAGGTCAGGAAACGTAGCGGAACGGACTGGTACACGGGTAATCAATATGGAACTCCAACACTCTCAAGACTCACTAAACGCACACCAACAATCTGGCAGAGAGTGCAGGGGGCGTGTACCTTATATAGGACCAGCGGCCGGCAATTGTCCCCCTTTATGTTTTATGAGAAATATGCGTATGCCTATGGAAGTTTATATGAGTGATAATGAAGAATAAATGCAGGTCTGCAGAAATCAATTAGACGTAAGCAGGGATAGCATCCACTAGTTGATTTCTGCAGACTTGCATTTTTCAATTTTTATGGAATAACATGAAATAATAAGGTGTTAGATGTTATGAGGAAGAAGCAGTAGCAATTATTCTTTGATTTTGGAATATTGAATACTGGAGGATCGGTGTTGAATCAAGCACATGGGGGTGATTGGTTTCCATTTATTTTTTTGTTTGTTTTATAATCATAATGGAACAAGCTCACTATGCGCATTGAGTTCGGAAGACTTCCGAAATGCAAAAGCGTTGAAATTATATCAAATAGATATGTTATAAGTTTTCAATTGGATGGATTAAAAGTCAAGTTTTATGGTCACAGCACTGGATGTGGATCTTGGATTTATTTTCCTTTTGCTTCTGGAACTACAATATATCGGGATCTAGATGGCTTCCATGCACCTGACAGCGTGCTCATATTGATTGCGGGATACGTGAGATGATCGTTCTCTTTTTATTTACTGTTCTAGGCTTACTAAAATATGTACAACCCATAGAAAAAAATTGCCTCACCAAACTTAGAGGATGTTAGACTTTTTTTTACTTTCTAACAAATGCACAAATCACAGATGTGACACAAGATAGTGTTTAACAGCCAAACATTCTGTTTTTAATAAACATTCCCAAACAAATTAAATTATTTCAAATAATAGCATAGGGTTTTCCAAATCAAGTAGGGAAAAATGATCAAATCAGTCTGCTCACTACTTTGTTGCTTCACTCCAGGTTTTTATGACAACCTGAATTATTTGCGGTAGGGGCTTTACTAATAGCAGAAAATAATTTACTAAAACCTGGTTTCTCCTTGCCAATGCAAATTGGTTATATATCACTGAATATAACGTTTATCCACTTGTCCACACTTCATCATTTATTCTCTTCAGGACACTGAAACCTTGTTTTCTTTGCTTTAGGTGTTAGTGTTGGTTTTTTATTGGTGTAAATCCCATCTCTTTCAGTTTAGTTCTAACAGTTGTGTCAAGCTCTTGTTTCCTCCCATTTATTTTTCATTTAGTTTGTTGTGTGTTTTCTATTTTCAAGGCATATTGCTTTAAGTTTTATATTCTCACACTTTGATGCTTATGTTTTCCTTTTCTGTTTTCCTCTCTTCCCATTTCTTCTCAAATTATACACACAGATGACTTGGAACAACCGACATCTTTTACCACATTCCGTGTTGAAAAAGTATCTTAAAGGATTTTTATTATCATTCTATTTTTTCATGTCCATTGTTTCATTCAATATCTTTGTTGTTGGTGGCCATTGTTTCTTTCAGTTAGCAAAAATCCAACAGGTCAGTAAGGTCTGTTAGCACTTTCCTTTTTAAAAGCGTGTGTGGGCCGCTCGGAACCCCCCCCCCCCCCTTGAACAGAAGGGAAAGGGATGTCAAGTACTTTGGGGGGCCCCGCCCCACATTTTTGGACGCCCCTTTTTGGGGGCAATGATGACATATCCTACCAATATGTCATCATTTTCTATTGTGGTAAAACCCCTTTAAATGCAGACTAATTTTATTTTCAGACTTCTGTCAAAGTTTATGTAATGACCAGCGGTGTCAGTATACACCAACACGGTGGACGCCGGGTAGTTGGTGGATCTTGTGCCCACCAAAAAGAGGTAAGGGTATGGAGACACTCATTGTCCGTGAAGTGCGGGACCAGGACCCCGGTTATGGCAATTTGCGAGTCCGCGAAGTACCCGTGACAGATAGCAGGTTGTCGGGGGGCTAGCGGGGGGCCACGCCCCCTCCCCCCGCTTGGGGCCCCTTTTGCGGTCCCGTGGCCGACGACTGGTCTGGATTTAAAAAGGGATCAGCGCCCGGTAATTTCTAAATTTGCCGGCCCGCTGGCCCTAATAAGGTACAGCCTGCACTCCGCCGATTTTTTGGTGTAAATCCATATTGTTACCCGTGTACCATCCGTTCCGACTTTCCTGACCTTCCCTTTTTCCCGGCCCCCCCTGACCGTCTTCTTTCTGACCAAGAACCTCTGCCCCCCTCCCCTCCTCCTGTCCGATTGTTCTGGTTGATTTTTTTTTACCACGCATTCCCCCCCCAAGCGGGGTCGCGCGTGGGGTGGGCAGGCAGGGAGGAAGCACAGGAGCGGGGGACTGTAAGTGAACAAGCCCCGGGGCCCGGGCAGCAAGGGGCTGGTCGCGGGTGGCCGCAGCACCCGCGCCGGACCCCAAGCTGTCAGGGGGGTGGCCGTGGGGGGGCGACGGAACCCGCGCCAGCTCCCATGACAGTACCCCCCCCTCCCCCTTTAGGTCTCTCCCTCTTCCTTCGGAATTTAGAGAGGAGGTCGATGACATTTGGGGCCTGGGTTGCACAAACGCTCCTCGGGCCCAAACCCCCTTCCATAAAATCGAAAAAAACCGCTTCCCCTCATGTTTTTTCCCCCAGACCCCCTTGCCCTCAAAGATGTTTCAGGTTGGCACGGAAAGGCGAGACAGGTTTGAGGAGAGAAACAGGGAAAGGGCGTTCGGGATAGCAGAATAGGAGGCAAGCAGCTTGAGGACCCCGGGTTCAGTTCCGAATACAAAAAAAGGGCCCAAATATTTGGGCCCTAACTTATAACGGGGCCCCTTGAAACAAAAATTTATTTGGAGACAACCAAGCTCTTCCACCTGGCTTAAATAGGGACGGAGGTTACGGTCCTGTCACCCTGGCCCTTGGTGTGAGCGGAGGCTTCGTAAAGGGGCCTGTCGTGTGACTTGCCAGAGTGCCTTTGATGCCCTTCATTTGGGCACCACGGCAGGAACGGACACGGGGTAGAAAAGGGGGAGAGAGGGGTGGGGTTGTGGGCCAAAAAAAATAAAAAAGGAGAGGCTCCAGCGGAGGTCAGACCGTTACCCGGGGAGGGGGATACAAATGTGTAGAATGTATCTAAAACTTGGAAAACCCTCTCTCCTCCCATTAGTTTGGGGTTTTTGGTATGCAGACGAAAAGTCTAGATAACCGCAACTGACCACATAGAGCCCGCCAAAAATCTCGAAAAAACGGGACCTCCTATCCGAGACGATATGCAATGGAGACCATGTAACCAAAAAAAATTTGGGGTGAAAAAAGTGCGGGGCCCAGCTGTGGGGCAGAGGGAAACCCAGGCAGGGAAAAAAGTGACCCATTTTTTGAGAACCTATCTGTCACCACCCAAATGCCGTGTTTCCAGAGGGGGCCGGGAGGTCCGAACAAAGTCCATGGCCACATGAGACCAAAGTCTTTTGCCCCAAAAAGAGGTAAGCAGCCCGTGGGTTGGACGGGGGGACTTTTATTACAAGAAAGGAGGTACGGGCCAGGACAAATCCTAACATTTGAGCGGGGTGGGCCCCCAATAAAACGGGGATTGTTGCAGGGACTTAGGGACTCCAGGATGACAAGCTGTCCCCATTCGGATTCAGGTCGCTGGCAAGCGTACTAGGTGCCCCAGGAGGTAATTTTTTGAAGGTCAAAGGAGCCCCCGTGGGGAGTCTTTTGGGGGAAAAATTATTTTTTCTGCGGGGTGGCTCCAAAGCCCACTGTGCCCGGGGGGGATCTGAAGGGCGCCCCGCTCTGACGTTCTTCCCGTGGCCGAAAGTGAAGGGGGGAAATCAAAGCGGGCGAGAAAGAGTGACCCCGGGGCTTGGAGGATTCAGTCTTGGGGCAGATGAGATAGAGAAGATTTTTAAAGTCGGTAGACACGAGGGGATTGCGAGTCACTCCGAAAGTCCCGCCATTTTTCTAAGGCAACTTAAGGGCCCGTGTTCCCGATCACCGATTGTATAATTTTCTTGGCTGTGGTGAAGTTTTAGAGAAGAACCCAGTAGCAGTTTCCCAGAGGAGGATTCTTAGGAGGACAGCGCCTCACCATGAGGAGGCATCCATTCTAGGACAAATGGACGTCGGGCCCGGGCGAGACAAAACAGAGCAGAAGCGAAATGTGATTTAAGGCGATAAAAAGGTTTTTTTGGGCTTTTGGAGGCCAGGTTTTGGGGTTTGGATTTTTTTTCGAAAAGGGGCCCGCGGGTTCAGACGGGGAGAAATGGGGGACGAACTGTATTTAATATTTTGGGGCAAACCCCAGAAAGTTTTGGATGGAGCAAAACCCACGGGTCGGGGGCCCTGAAAGCCACTGAAGTTAGGGGACCCATCTGGAGCCCCGATCCCAGCGATGCCCCGGGAAAGGGCAACGAGGGGTTCAAAAAAGCATTTCTCCAGTTTGGCAAAAAATGGTGGTCACGGAGACGTTTGAGCCCTGGCGGACGTGATGGCGGTGAGTTTCCAGATCAGAGAAAAGATTAAGATGTCACTAGGAGCGATAACACAGACGTAGAGAAGATGCGGAAGATCTCTGACAAAATTCTGGAACACCCCCGGAGTGTTGCAGAGGCCAAAGGGCATGCGAGTTTCAAAATGGCCATCTGGGTAAAAAGGGCCCGTTTCCATTCGTCGCCCCCACGGATACGAATAAAGTTGTATGTCCACAAATAAAACTTGGAAAAAAATGTTTGCCCCACGCAGGTGATCAAAACTCCGAGATCAGGGCGGGGGGTTCGATTTTAATAGTGTTTTTGTTGATCCCCGTAATCGATACGGGGCGGAGGTACCACTTTCTTTTTAACAAAAAGAAAGGGCCCCTCGGGCGAAGACGACTTGCGTAGAAGACTTTAGGGAGATTTCCTGGTTTATCCCAAAAACCCGCCTTAGTCTCCGGGACAAAAAAGAGGATAGACCCCCTCGAGGAGGGTACCCCGGGGTTGCGGGTCAATGGAAGCAACGGGGGGGGGGAAAGATTTCGGCCGTTTTTGCGTCCACCCCCACGGGCCCCAGCCCCAAAAAAGGCTTTGCGAACCCGCCCCCCGGGCCCCAAAACGGGAACCCCCATTGGGAAGGGACCCAAACCAAACCCCCCGGACCCCATGGGGTGGTTTTGACCCCCCCCCCCCCTTCCCCCCCTGGGGCCCCCGTTTTGGGGGGGAAAATTTGCCCCTCGGGCCCCCCGGGCCTAAACCCAAAATTTCCCCCCCGGGGCCCGGGGGGGCCCACCCACCCTCCCCCTTTGGGGCCCGGTCCCCAATACCGCCCCCCTCCCGGCCCCCCCTCCCCTTTTTCCCCCGCCCCCCTTTTTCCCCCCCCTTTTCCCAAAATCATGGGGGCCCCCCCCGCGGGAACCGGGCAATTCCCCCCCCCGGGGGCTTCCCCCCTTTTTCTCCTCCCCCTTCTTCGGGGCCCCAAGAAATTTTTCGTCCCCAAAGGGTGGCAGGCCCCACCCCAAGTGTCTTTAAGGGAAAAAGGTTCCAAGGTGAAAACCCCCAAATTTAGCCGCTCGAGGGTGGGTGGGAACTCCCGGGTTGGGCCCACGAAAGTCGCCCCGGGGAAAGAGCAGTGGGAGGGGGGGGTGCGGAGGTTTTTCCCGGTGCGGAACCCTGGAGGAAGGCTGCAGGGCAATGGTTCCCCCGGCCCGGGGGGGCCCCGGAAGCCCCCCCTTTTGAGGTAAAATTGGGGCCGCCAGGGATTGATCCCCCCAAACCGGGATGGGCTTTTAAAGCAGGCTTCTTGGGGCCCTCTACGTGGGGGGGACGGCAAAGGTCCCTGGCGGAACAGGAAAAGCCTTGGTGGGGAAATTCGGGGTGAGAACACCGAGGGGGGGAGTTGTTTATTTTAAGGGCCCACGGGGGCCAGGGGCGGGAAATTCGGAAAAAAAAAGTAAGGGCCCCCGGGGATTCCCCCCAAAGGGGAAAGGGGCCCGGCCCCCAAAGCGGGGATGGACTTTCTCGGGTGAGGTACCCGGGGCCTACCCCGACGTAACTTCTTGCGATGGCGGCCAGGGTAATGCGGGACAAATCGTAATCCAGAACGTGCCGGGGAAAGGCAGGAGTCAGACGGGCGGCAGAGGGTTTTTGGTCAAGCGGACAGACGGTCAGGACAGGCGGAAAAGGAAAGGCAGGGAAAGTGCAACGGGCTGGTACACGGGTAATCAATACGGAACTCCAACACTCATAAGACTCACTAAAGCCCACCAACAATCTGGCAGAGGTGAGGGGGGGTAACCCTTTATAGGCGCGGCCGGCAATTTAGAAATTACCGGGCGCTGATCCCTTTTAAAAAAAACCCGACAGTTTTTGCGCGCCGCCCTAAGCAGGCGGGCAGGAAGCAAGGAGCTGGACGGTTAAAGGAAAAAGCCCGGGGCCCGGGCAGCAAGGGGCTGGTCGCGGGCGGCCACGGCACCTGCAACGGACCCCAAGCGGGCGGCCACGGGGGGCGATGGCACCCGCGCTAGCCCCCATGACAGACCTGCTATCTGTCTACGGCTACTTCTGCTGTGACTCGTCAAATCTGCCTATAACCGGTGTCCTGGTCCTGCACTTCAGCTGTGACAATGAGTGGTCTCCATATCCTTACCATCTATGCTCATGGTGGTCACAAAATCCCACAAAACCCCGGGGTCCACCTTTGGGGGTATCTGACACCCCGGTCATTAATAAACTTTACAAAGTCTGAAAATAAAATTAGTCTGCATTTAAAGGGGTTTTACCACAATAGAAAATGATGACATATTGGTAGGATATGTCATCATTGCCTGACAGGTGCAGGTCCCAGATGTGGGACGGGCCCCCGAAAGTCACTTGCACATGCCTCTCCATTCTGTTCTATAGGAGTTCCGAGCAGAGCCGAGCACATTGCTTTAAAAAGGAAAGTGCTAACAGACCTTACTGACCTGTTGGATTTTTGCTAACTGAAAGAAACAATGGCCACCAACAACAAAGATATTGAATGAAACAATGGACATGAAAAAATAGAATGATAATAAAAATCCTTTAAGATACTTTTTCAACACGGAATGTGGTAAAAGATGTCGGTTGTTCCAAGTCATCTGTGTTTTAATAATTTGAGAAGAAATGGGAAGAGAGGAAACAGAAAAGGAAAACATAAGCATCAAAGTGTGAGAATATAAAACTTAAAGAAAATATGCCTTGAAAATTAGAAAACACACAAAACAAACTAAATGAAAAATAAATGGGAGGAAACAAGAGCTTGACACAACTGTTAGAAACTAAACTGAAAGAGATGGGTTTTTACACCAATAAAAAAACCCAACACTTTAAAAACCTAAAGCAAAGAAAACAAGGGTTTCAGTGCCCTGAAGAGAATAAATGATGAAGTGTGGACAAGTGGTAAACGTTATATTCAGTGATATATAACCAATTGCATTGGCAAGGAGAAACCAGGTTTTAGTAAATTATTTTCTGCTATTTGTAAAGCCCCTACCGCAAATAATTCAGGTTGTCATAAAACCTGGAGTGAAGCAACAAAGTAGTGGGGCAGACTGATTTGATCATTTTTCCCTACTTGATTTGGAAAACCCTTATGCTATTATTTGAAATAAATTTTAAATTTGTTTGGGAAAAGTTTTTTAAAAAAAACAGAATGTTTGGTTTTTTAAACACTATCCCTTTTGTCCCCATCTGTGATTTGTGCATTTTTAAAAAAAAGTAAAAAAGTTAACAATTTCCTTTTAAATTTGGTGAGGCAATTTTTTTTTTATGGGTTTTTACATAATTTTTTTGTAAGGGTTGGGAAAAGGGAAATAAAAAGAGAACGATCTTTTCGTATCCCGCAATCAAAAATTGGGGCAAAGGGTATCGGTTTTTGGAAGGCCCTCTAGATCCGAAAATATTGTAGTTCCCAAAACAAAAGGGAAAAAAAAAATCCCAAAATCCAAATCAGTGCTTTTGACCAATTTAAAAACTTTTACTTTTTTTCCACCAAATTTAAAACCTTTTTAACATATTATTTGATATAATTTCACCGCTTTTTTTCATTTTTGGAAGACTTCCTAACCCCAATTTCGCATAGTGAGCTTGTTCCATTATGATTATAAAACCAAAAAAAAAAAAAATAAATGGAAAACCCAAACACCCCTGTGCTTGATTCAACACGACCTCCAGTATTTCCCAAAATTCCAAAACAAAGAAAAAATTTGCCCAAAGCCCCCTTTCCTTTAACATCTAAACCTTATTATTTCAAAGTTAAATTCCCTAAAAAAATTTGGGAAAAAAAATTTCTGCAGAAATATACTGTGGATTTCTTTTCCTGCTTTCGTCTAAATTTTATTTCTGCAGACCTGCAAATTTTTTCTTTATTATCACTCATATAAACTTATAGGCATACGCAAAATTTCTCATAAAACATTTAAAAAAGGGGCATGTATGAAAACTGTCTATGTCTTAAAGACTGTCTTTGTTACCCCTTTAAAAAACCAATCAGAGCTCCTTTTTTTATTTTTTTAGGGGCACTATATAAAAAAGGAAAAGGGGAGCTCTGATTGGTTGCTTTGGGGAACAAAGACAGTCTTAGACCTAGACCGTTTTCATACATGAGTCCCAAAAAGTGTTGGATTTTATGAGGGACAAGCAGTGCTGATTATTCAGTAGGATGTTCCATTGTGATGCAATGTTGTCGAAAGACAACTCAAAGAATGGCATACTCTTCACCCTCTAAATCATAATTACAGGCATCGGTTAGGCTGGGGTTTTTTGTTTATTTTAAAGGGGAAAATTTTAAATTTCCCGGATGATTTTAAATTAATATGATTTAAAAAGCAAAAAGTTTTTGAAATGTATGGGGTTGATGAGTTCAGAGAACCTTGCGTATCATAGTTAAAACTTTTAACCCGGAAAGGGCAAGGGGGGGTACTGAGAAGAAATTTTTTTAAATTTGGCAAAATAAATTTAAGGATGCTTGGAGGGGAGCAAGAATGTTAAAGGCGAGGCCTTTTTCCCTGGAAAATTTCAGTAGTTAAGATGGGAATAATCGGCCTGATGGGGCCCAAAAATTTTTTTTAAAATTTTAAAATTAAAAAAAAAAAAATGGGGGGAAATTTTTTTCGGGGGGATAGCAGGGAGATGGCTTGATGTGAAATCTGATGAATAGCTAAACTGGTTTGAATGGGATGGGGGAAAAGTTATGCAATTTTTTTTTTCCTGTTAAGTTTTAAAAAAGTGGGGGAAAAAGGGGAAAGATTTATAGCCCCTTTCCCCCTTTTTATGGAAACCTGTAAAGCAAAGGGGTTTCCAGGGGAAAAAGGAATAAGTGGGACAAACGGGGTTTCCCAAAATATAAAAAGGGGGTAGTTTATTTCCAATTCATTAAATTTGAAGGGGGCACCCCCCCGCATTGCAAAGAAATGATCCCCATTAAAGCCCGACACGTTTCGGGTGATTACTCCACCCCCCAAACTGGGATAAAAAAAACAAAGGTTGGGAATGTTTATATATTTTAAAAGTGGAAAAAAACAAAGCCCGGGCCCCCAACACCGGCCCCTGCCCCGCCCAAAAATCCAGGAGCGCATAGTTGGGGCCGCATTTTTTTGGGACGTCGGGGGGTTTTTTGGGGGCAGGGGCAATGGGCGTTCCCCGGTTTCCCCCGTATTTCCGGGGACACCTGTTTTTAACTGGGAAAACCACGGCGCAAAATTGGGGCCCGTGGAATTACCAGCGGGGAATTTTCGCAAATACCCCCCCCCACACTTCCGGGGGTGCCCCTGTGTTAAGAGACCAAAGGCACGCATTTCGCGTGGAAACAAACCCTCAGCCCACCCAAAATACGGCGGTTTCCCCAGGGAAATAAAGGGGAATGTAAAAGCCATTAGGGTGAATTACCCCGACACAGTGCCCCTACGGAAAATGTTGGTCCCCCAAAAAAGTGTGTTGGCCAGGACCAAAGGAAGATCGCAGGCACAGACAGGGATTGCCGCATAACATGCAGCACAAGCCAAAACAATGATTAAACACCCAATTGTGAATAAAAACAAACTATGATGAATAAATTCCTTAGAAAGATGTATATGTACACTTATAGAAACTCAAATAAATATGTACTGCTCAGATTGAAAGGCCCCCCTATTTCCAATTTTATTAATTAAGAAACATCCCATTCACGTTTCAAAAATTTAAAACCTGTTGGCACTGTGGTCTCCAAAATAAAAATCCAGTAAGCCTCATTGTCATGAAGGATTTGATTGACATCCTTACCTCGTATTGGTTTGACAATCCGTTCAATCCCCATAACCTTTAGGTCCCTATAACTGCCCCCATATACATCCCTGAAATGATTGGAAAGATGGGATCTATTACAAGTAGAGGTATTCGTGATATCATTAAGATGTTCTAGGACACGGGTCTTCAATTTCCTTGTGGTACTACCCACATAATATAAATTACATGCTGTGCATTGAGCCAAATAAACAACATGGTGAGAATTACAGTTTATATATTCTTTGATGTTAAAATTTTTAGTATGTTGGCTATTAGAAAAAGTTTTACCTATATCCACAAAGTTGCATACCCGACATGGGTTTGATCCACAGCGGTAAAAACCTTTTTGTTTTAGCCAATTTCGTTTGTTATTTTTTCTGGCAATCAAATTTGGTGATAATAAGTTCCCCAAAGTACGGGACTTTCTAGTAACCACCTGAAAACCTTCAAAAAGAATGCCCTCATGCACAGGATCCTCGGTCAGGATTGGAAGATGTCTGGTGACAATCTCCTTAATTTGTTGAAACTGAGCACTGTAATTTAATACCAAAGTATTTTTTCTATCTTTAGAGACTTGTGGCTCTTTCCTACTTAATAATTGATCCCTTGTTTTGTGATTTACAATAGTGGATGCTCTCTGTAGCATCCAAGAGGGATACCCTCTATTGTTTAATCTTCTTGTAATATTTTTACATTCCACTAGGAAATCACTTGTCTGATTACAGTTTCTTTTTGCACGAGTCATTTCACCCACAGGAATAGACCTGTGGGTGTGCTTGGGATGATGACTACGGTGATGGAGAATCGTGTTCCCTGCCGTAGCTTTGCGGTAGGTTTTTGTCACAATGTTTAGTCCCAGTTCCCCAGACAATTCCAGGTCCAAAAATTGGATAACACTGTCACTGACCTGATGTACAAAGCTTAAATTACAAAAATTGTTGTTTAAATTAAACATAAAGGAGGGTATGCCAGATACATCGCCCCTCCACACAAAGAGGAGGTCATCGATGTATCTGCCATACCAAAAAAGAAAATGCAAGAAAGGATTTTCAGGGCTGTAGATGTAGGCGAGCTCCCACCAAGCCATGACCAAGTTGGCCAGGGAAGGCGAGAACTTCGCCCCCATCGACACCCCCCTGATCTGTAAATAAAATACAGAATCAAAAAAGAAATAATTGTGCGTCATCAGAAAGTCAGTGACAGTTATAATAAACTCAATAAGTTCTTCTGAATAATTACTGTATGTACGTAGATGAAAATCAAGTGCGTGGTGAGCCACCCGGTGGGGGATACTGGTGTAGTTCCAGGCAGAATAAACAAGCGAAATGTCAGCTCACCTATAGGTGAGCGAAATGTCAGCTCACCTATTGTATGTGTATACAATAGGTGAGCTAACATTTCGCTTATTTATTCCGCCTGGAACTACAGAGCCATAGTCGTGCTTACCTTACCTTTGATGTATTGCATACATTTTGCACTATTAAGAAGTTGCCTCCACCAGCATTTGCTAGGGGTCTTGCTAGAATTGATGTTATAAATAGACAGCAGAAGGCTGCACTTGTATTCCAAAATGTTACTAGCAACACACCCAGATCCCCAGATTTTTCATTCAAATTGAAAGAATATGAGAAACTCAAAATTCAAGAAACCTGTGTTTGGTGGGACCACACCACACTATCCAAATATATTCAAAGAGACATAATACCTCGGGGTCTTCATTTAAGGAAAATTCCTACGACTGTATTCTCTACAGAATTTATGACAGAATGGAATCAGATTTTATCTGCTTGCTCTCTAAACCTCATGGCTCTCATAGTTAAATATGAGGAGAGTAAATTAAAGGAAATCCCCACTGAAATTGCAACAATGAAAGAAGATCTACAGTCTGAAATGGAATCTGGTCAGTTTGACATCATGACAAAACAAGTAGATCAAATATCGAGAAAATAGAGGGCTCTCTAATGGAAATCAAAAGGATTAAATTCCAAAGAGATATACAGGACTACGAGAAGGATATAGTCTATGAATGGGGACGTCGTAAATTTGATTAATCTACTCCAAAATCTATTTTGAAGTGAAGAAACCAACATGCCCCTCATACATATCGGAGACGTGTGAGTTTTGGTTCGTTGACCCAGGTGAGAGATAATATAGAGTAGGACCACCCAACTGAATCCCTTGTAACGGGGGGGGCTGAGCTTTTTTTGGGCCAAAACAAGCGGACCAAGAACTCAAAGTTTTTTCATACTTTTTTGATAGCATAAAATGCTCCTTTGGAGTTTTTCCAGTTTTTTTTTCCCCTTTTGGCAGTGGTGTGCCACTGGTTTGGGACTGTGTGCATATGTATATGTGCCGCAGCCATGCAGTGGCCCCCCGGTTCGCAGTTTTTTTTTTCAAAATGTTTTTCTTCCAGGACTAACGTTGTATTGGGACATATTTGCTTTTTAAAATATATAAGGAGAAGTAGATACCTCCATTTTGGTTTCCTGCACCGCCCCCTCCACAGGGTGTTATAAAATTCCTATGCTTTGAAGGTTGGGAAAACTGTGCCCCCCAAAACCTATTTTTAAATTTAACTAAAAATTGAGCAAAGAGCTCTTAACCCCCCTTTAAAGACCGCGCACCGTCTTTTTACGGCGGCCGGGGCGGTCGTTCGTCTGCAGCGACGTCTTTTTACGTCGCTGCAGACATCGGGGTTTTGCGCGCCCGGGGCCGCAGCGCGTAGGATCGGGGGCTAACTACCCAAAACCCCGATCCCAGGCATCTCCTGCAGGCATCGGGAGCGGAAAGGGAAAACCTCCGAAACCCCCATGCTTTAACCCTTTGATTGCGGCGGGTTCGTTACGAGCGCAATCAAGGATCCCCTGCTCGTCGGGTACGGGGAAAGCCCGTTTACCCGACAGAGTCAGGGACCGGTGCAATCGCTCTGGGGGCCTAGCATGGCCCCAGAGTTTTCTGTGTAAAAAGCTAGTGATTAAAGCACTGTGTGCTGCCTAACACTGCCTGTGCAGCTACACAATTAGCATGTAATAGCAAAATTTGAATACAAATACATTACTAAGTGTAAAAAAAAAAAAAAAAAAAAATTTTAAACAGTTCTACCTTAATGGGAGTCAAAAAAAATTACAAAAAAAACATAAAAATAGTAAAAAAAAAAATAAAAAAAAAAAATAATAAAATAAAAATAAAAATTTAATAAAAAATAATTGTACAAAAATTACACGCACAAAAAAACCTACACAATTTGGTATCCACACGACCGTAATACCTGTAGAATTATTCTAACAAATTATTAAGTGTGAAAATTGAATGGTGTAAAAAAAAAATAAAAAAACAAAAAAAAATTTTTTAAAAAAATAAAAAAAAATACTGGCAATTATTTTAAGTGTATTAAAAAATTTTCCCTTATAAAGTAAAAACTTGTCCGAATAAAAAGAGGCCTCATCCAAGCGTCATTGAAAAATAAAAAATTTTACAATGTTTAAACGCAAGGAGGGGCCAAACAAAAAAAATGTTCTGGTCATTAACTACTTTTCAGGCGTTCGGCTTAAGGGATTAAACAATTAAAAGAAAATCCAGAATTCGTTATTAAGATGGCGGATAAGGGGGGCACAGTAGTTGTGATGGATTGATCTAGATACATCCAAAACATGCTAATTATACTCTTGGATACAACCACCTATTGTAAATTAACAAACAGGATCCAACTCACCGCTTTAACCCCTTAACCCCTTAAGGACCCAGCCTGTTTTGACCTACCTGACACGCCCCATTTTGAAATCTGACATGTGTTTATTTGTGAGAAAAACTTTTTTGACACTTTTACCTATTCATGTGATTCAGAAAATTTGTTTTTCCGTGGCACATTTTGCTTTAAAATTAGTAAGAAATTTTTTATCCAACAATCCTTTTTTTTGTTTTTGAAAAAAAATCAAAATTTCATGAAAAATTTGGAAAAAAATTTTCGATTTTAAAGTTGCAAAAATTTTGCGTGCAAGACAGATAATTATTACCCAAAATAGTTTATAATACATCTACCTATGTCCCCTATAGGTTGGCATCATTTTTAAAATTTTCTTTTTTTTTTACACATTTAAGGGCTTAGAAATTTAGTAGTAATTTTTTCCCCATTTTTAAGAAAATTTGCAAATACATTTTTTTAGGGACCACTCCAGTTTTGAGTGGCTTTGAGAGGGCCCCATGTTAGAAAT
>JAODAL010047527.1:0-29833 GCA_025379985.1 Phyllomedusa bahiana
TGCTGCAGCAGGTTATGATCCTGAGCTCTGTATGCTGATGGCAAGCTCAGCTTGAGTTTCTCTCAGTGGCAGTTGTATATCAAAATGGCGCCCGCGGTCATTAGCAGCTATATGAAGGGATTTACTCACTGTGGAGCAGTTGTTTGTTTTGTGAATGGACGCGGTCTCCCCGGCTGAAGCGCCGACTCTGGTGGGCAGCAGCGGGGTGTCCGCTTCTCCGAGTCCTGGCTGTGAACCGCGCAAGTTCCTAGATCTCCGCAGTAGAAGGCTTCTTCCTCAGAGCCCGTGCGATCTCAGAGTCCACCGGGATCTCTCCTCACTTTCTCCGGGTATCGCTCGGGTCCAAGCAGCGCGCGGCAGCCCACTCGCAAGTCGGCGCCAAACCGCCAGCGTAGCACAGGCTGTGTTCACCTCCTCCTCTGCTCTTCCCGCCACCAAGCTCCTCTGCCACTCTCCCGGATTTTACTCCTTGCGCGCCACTCCTTCAGTCTCCGAGGCGTTGGGCTGCACTCTCCTGTCTCCAGGTAGGTTCCCCTGTAGTGTGGGTCAATATAATAGCTGCTAGGTCAGGTTTAGTTGTGCCGGTTTTAGGATTCTCCACGGAGCTCTCCCTCTATTTGTCCGCCGCCATGCAGAGCCAGGCCACGCCCCCTCCATAGTTTTTTTTTAATGTTTATTGCAACTGGGGAGAGCGCTGCTTCATTGCACCTGCAGTTCTATGTTGGGAAGTCCATCAGCAAAAGAGTGGCTGACACTTGTGAGATAATCTCGCAGCATTTACAACCAAAGGTCAGGCCGTGCCCCACCCTGGAGATCTGGCTACAGATTACTGAAAAGTTTCAATCTGTGTCCGATTTCCCTAACTGCATAGGTGCTGTCAACAGAATGCACATATGTGTGTGGAATCCACCGCGATCAAGATCAGTTTGCAGATGCACACAACAAGTTCGTGGTAATTGAAGTTGGCGCCTATAGCAGTACAGTGGACTCCAGAGCATTGCTTACATCAGATTTCAGTTGTACAGTGCTGAAATATCAGCTCACTATACCATCTCCCAGACTACTGCTCCAAACCATGACTCCAATACCCTTTGAGTTGTTTGTAGATGAGTCATTCCCATTAATGACCACCATGTTTTGGCCACACCCTCAGAGGGGAATGGATGTGCGGAGGTGGGTTTTTAATGCAAGATTAAGTCAACCAAGAAAATAAGTAGAATGCACCTTTGGAATCTTGATTAGTACGTGGAAGGTTTTCACAGGGGTGTTGCAGTTAATGGAGATCACAGTGGATTTATTAATAAAAGCGACCTTTGCTGCTGCTGAGGGTGCCACTGTTGCCATGACTCACTCCTTTTTGGACATTGAGCTCTGAATGTCTCGGCAGTTCACTGTCACTTCCTGCATGACCGAAACTGACATGGAGGGGATGAGGTCACTTCCTCAGCTGATGTCATCGTACTCCTGATATTGCCAGTTGACCTATGGATCAAAAAATTAATATTACTGATCTATTAGATTTACATCACACTAAATAAAAAGCATATTAATTAATAGTTACCAGCAGAATGCCAGCTGAGACAGGATGATCATCAGCTCATCGTGGTATGGGACTTTTGTCCGATGGGAGGGAGAGGCCCCACTTTGTTTTCCTTGCATGGTGCCACTTCCTTAAGTGGTCCCATGCAATCTTCCAGTGGTTCTTTACATCACCGACTGTGGGGAAAAAGAAAGTCAGTTAAATTTATAGCTAATTGAAAACTGACTTCTAATGTTCCAGTGGCCTTCCCGCATTCCTTGGTTCCAGCAGCCGTTACTTCAAAAAGTGACACCTTGTCAGTTCAGAAAGGTGAGGTCAGCCCTGTGATCACACACTTAATGTGGCCACAGCACATCGGGACACGGGCGCACATGTGTCCCTGTTCCCCAGCTCTCTGACAGAAGTACTCACCTTGCTGCGTTCCTGCTGCCTAATGGTGCGCACGTACCTGCTGAGTAAAAAGTGTCCTGGTAATTGGATAATTGTAGGGTGCTGACCATATATTCTGGCCACTCCTGTCTTGCCTTGTTGGATCTATTTCGCCCTTAGCCATTAGAGAAAGCGTTCCTTAAGTGTTCCTTTTCTGTTGTGTATCTGACCTTTGCTTTCATCCACTGACCTCAGTTGCCTGCAGCCTGCCCTACCCTACCTTTCTGCCTGTTCCTGACCACAAGTTGCCTGTCGATTTTGTACCATGCTGCACCCCAGCTGCTACCGCAAGTAAGTGATGTCAGGGTTAGTGACCTAGTAGTGATCGGGGGCTACTTAATAGAAGTAAGCTGGACAACCTACAAGAAAGTATTGTAATTAAAGAAAAATTAAAATGAACTTACAGATGAGCCTCTGCTTTCTGGCATCATACACGCTCCAGTCTGCCAGGTAAAGCACCTTGCAGATTTACATCCATAGTTCATTCTCACTGATCTGGTTGCTGTACCCAGGGTTGCTTTTATCCCAGAGCTCTGGGCGGAAATGTAAATTAATTAATTAATTAATTAATTAATTAATTAATTAATTAATTAAATAACATGCACACAGGCCTAATCACTACTTTAACTTCTAAGCACATATACTTCTAGCCTTTGTCAAGCCTTTGCAGAGCTGAAACTTTGCTCTGTGAACATGGGTGAATAAATTATTTACTTTTTTTTAACTTCTTTGGAGTGGATTTTGTGGATTTTTTGTATCGATTGGCTTTTTTATATCGAAGAGTCACCGCTGGCACCCACTGCATATATTTGTCCATGACTGATCTCAAAAGGAGTGCTGCTATTTTCTGTTATTATATATAAATAATATATAATAATAAATAAAAATAGCAGCACTCCAAAGAACTACTTGAAAAATTAGAAAGAGGGTGCCAGCAGCAAAAGCTTCCGATACAAGAAGTTCCAAAATACAGAGTAAAAAAAGTCCACGGCACTCCAAAATGCATTCAAGCAATAAGGTAGTTTATTCCTCCATGCTCAAGAGCGACGTTTCAGCTCCCTCACAGAGCAACGTTTCGGCTCCTAAGAGTTTGAGAAAGACTCTTAGGAGTCGAAACTTTTGCTCTGTGGACATGTTCGAATAAAGACTTAGTTTTTTTCATTTTTTCACTGCATATTGGAGTGCTGCGTTTTTTTGGATCTGTAATATATATATATATATATATATATATATATATATATATATATATATAATATATATACACCCCTCAATATCAATATATATATTGTTTTTGTATTAGCCTATACACCTTCCTGCAGGGGGGCTATACCTACCTACAGAGGGCTGTACGTACCATCCCTGGGTACTATACCCACCCACAGAGGGAGTATACCTATCTACAGGGGGATATACCTGCCTACAGTGGGAGTATACCTACCTACAGGGGAGGTATACCTACCTACAGAGAGACTATACCTACCTATAAAGAGACTATACCTATCTACAGGGGGGTGAATACCTACGTACAAAAGGGCTATACCTACCTACAATGGGGCTATACCTACCTACAGGTGGAGTATACCTACCTATAGGGGGCTGTATCTACCTAGTGGGAAAGCTTTGCTACAATTTTTGCTTTAAATTTATTTCTCCAATTTTCCTCCTGTAAAACCTAGGTGCGTCTTATGGTCTGGTGCATTTTGTATTCCAAGAAATATGGTTATCAATTAAAACAGTTATATTTAAGACATGTATTTACGTATTTACATATTAGGATACAAAGCTTTATTTTGTAAAAACGTATAGCTTAGTAAATAAGTTTGACAACTTTATGTCTACCGAAACATGACTGGCTGCACAAAAGATATTCCAAACCCAAAAGTAAAAGTTATATCTGTTATAGACGTAATCACTATCAGAAAAGAAAACATCCTACATGAAAAATATAACACTGTGGCCTCCAACTGCAGCAAAATTGGGGATTTTGAGTTACAGACACAGATCATCTCCACTAGATTTATCCAGCAGAGTTGTATGAAACAACCTCATCAAAGAGCCAAGTTCGCTCAAATAACTTGTGATGTGGGAAAAACAAGTGTAGCCTTTCATCAGGAGTCTGAGTTTACTTACTTTACCAGTCAATTAACATCAATTTTAAATTGAATGGGTCATGTATTTTAGTTTCATCAATGAAAGCTGAGAGTGATCGCAAGATCTGTAGATGATTTGTCTTGGGAGTAGAATAGTTTGTTGTATCTGTATTTTAGTATATTTTTAGTGGGTGCCATATTGGAAACACACACTTGCTTTGTATATACTTTATCTCTGTACATACATTACAGCAGTGATTGTTTGTTTTATGGCAGCTGCAATGATTGGAGGTTATTTGTTGGAGATATGTTCAAGGTTGGCCTTGCCCACTCAAAGTATCCCTCTGAGGGCCAAAGCACTGACACGTTAAGATACCCCTAATATATTAGGGCTTCACGGGTATAACTAGAATCCCAAAACAAGAAGAGATGGGCCCCCACCACATAATGATGCCAAGTTGAACTCTTTTAGATAATAGAGGCTAATTACTAGACTCTCCATAAAATTGGTAGCTTGGCACAGGAGGAATTCTGTGTTCTGATAGATAGATTCTAGAAATCTGTTAGTATACTGTTTCCAGTATTCTGTTTCCAGCTATCCAGTGCTTTTTGTGTTTTTAGTGTTCTATTTGCTTTAGTTTTAGTAATTGTGTTCAATCCCACGAGTTTATGTCTAGAAATCTGCTAGTTTTCCGTATCCAGTTATTTAGAGTCCATCTTTATTCTTGTATCTCTGGTTCTGCTATTTTGATTGTGTTAGTTTATCAGGGCTGTTTATTCCTGGCTTCTATATCAGTATCTCTAGTTCCAGCTTGTTTGCAACAAGGTCATTTGTAGCATAGGGACATTACTAGGGATACATATCAGGGACAGTAAAGAATCAGTAGGGTCTAGTGAGAGTATTAAGGAAAGGTCCAGGAAAAGATTAAAGGGGTTGTCTCACCACAATGATTAGCTTTTCGCATGTAAAGCAAAGTTAATGTTGACCACAAGCTTTGCTGTTTTGATTTTGCTTCAGTCTAGATACATAGAATATTTTATCTCCTCTTTGAGTACACAAATTTCTCTTAGTTACCTAAAACCTCTCCCCACCTCACTATCCTCTGTCTTTTATCTGATTGCTCCACAAGCTGCCATTTGAAGATGGTGAGTCACTGCAGAGTCTTATCTCTAGCAATGGATTTTGTTTACCTAAGTAAATGAGAAACTTTAACCCTTTAGAACTCTGTAGCCTTGTGTACTACAGTTTATAAATCGCCAACATTTATATCACTGTAACAGGAATAACTAGAACTGGCAGAGAGTGCTGGGGGCGTGTTCCTTAAATAGACCCAGCGCCCGGCAATAGACCAATCCGGGTAAGCTGGTACGCTCAAAGAGACACTTTTCCGGTTTGGCAAAAAGCTGATGGGTGCGGAGTCGCCTGAGGACCTGGCGGACGTGGTGGTGATGCGTCTCAAGATCAGGAGAAAAAATTATCGTCCAAGTAAACAATAACACAGACGTAGAGTAGGTCCCGGAAGATCTCATTGACAAGGGTCTGAAACACAGCAGGAGTGTAGCATAGACCGAATGGCATAACAAGATACTCACAGTGGCCATCCCGCGTTAAATGCCGTTTTCCACTCATCGCTTTCTCGAATGCGAATCAGGTTATAAGCACCACGAAGATCCAGCTTGGAAAAGATTCTTGTGCCACGCAAGCGGTCGAAAAGTTCTGATATCAAGGGCAGAGGGTAGCGGTTCTTTACCGTAATTTTATTTAAGCCCCGATAGTCGATGCAGGGCCGGAGAGACACGTCTTTTTTCTCCACGAAAAAGATGCCGGCTCCTGCTGGAGAAGAGGACTTACGGATGAAGCCTTTATGGAGGTTCTCCATAATATATTCTGACATCACCTTAGTGTTTGGGATGGAGAGGTGGTAGACCCGGCCCCGAGAAGGAGTACAGCCAGGTTGCAGATCAATGGGGCAATCATAAGGATGGTGTGGAGGAAGAGTTTCGGCCTGTCTTTCCGAAAAGACGTCGGCAAAGTCCCAGTAAGGCGTAGGTAGGCCTGGTGGAGGCTTAGTAGATTTCCGAGAGATGGTCCAAGGAGCAGATTTCGGCTTTGACAGGCAACGTGAGAGACACGCGGAAGCCCAGCGAATGACTTCACCTGTGCTCCAGTCCAAGGTCGGGGTATGGTCTTGCAACCACGGGAGGCCCAGGAGGATTTCAGAGGAGGATCGAGGCAGGACGAGAAGCTGCAGAGTCTCCGTGTGAAGAGCCCCAATCTGCAAAGTGAGGGGAGCAGTGCGGAAGCGGATAGCGTCCTTAAGGCATTCGCACTGACCGAGGAGATGAAAATAGGCTTCTGCAACGGAGTCACTGGGAGACAAAACCTGGTCATAAGTTCATGGCTTACGAAATTTCCTGCAGATCCAGAAATCAAAAAACCCGCGGTGGCCTGAAAGGTGCTGTCCGGTGAAACACCAACTAATACGGGCATGGTCAGACGGGGAGAGGCCGCTCTGACACCTAGGGTCACCTGTCCAACGAGCCCTAGGTTCGGGAGTTTCCCGGGCGCACCGGACAGTCCCCAATAAAATGGCCAGAACCGCCACAATAGAAACACAGCTGCTTCAGACACGCTGTGAACGTTCCTCCTGGGACAGGTGGCTTCTCTCGACCTGCATAGGTTCTTCTTCAGGAACCGTCGAAGGAGGAAGAGGTGGTCGCTGGAAAATGGGAGCCAAGCGGGGTAGACGGCGAGGACGGACGATCTTCCGTTGAAGGCGGAGCTCTTGTTGCCTTTCGGCGAACCGAATATCGATTCAGGTGGCCAAGTGGATCACGTCATCCAGCGCAGCTGGTAGATCCCGACCGGCGAGCTCATCCTTAATTCGTCCAGAGAGACCTTGCCAGAAAGTCGCCACCAAAGCTTCGTTGTCCCAATCCAGCTCTGAAGTATGAGTGCGAAACTGTACGGAATACTGACCGACTGTGGTGTCGCCCTGACGTAGCCGGAGCAATGCTGCGGCAGCCGAAGAAGTACGACCGGGTTCCTCAAAGACAGTACGGAACCCCTGGAGGAAGGTTTGGAGGTCGGCTGTGAGAGGATCCCCTCAATCCCACATTGGCGTGGCCCAAGCCAAGGTTTCTCCCCAGACAAGGGGCGATAATGAAGGCCACCTTGGTGCGCTCTGTGAGGAATTGATGTCCCCATCATCTCAAGTGTGGAGGAACTGGCTGATGAACCCCACGGCATTTCTTGGGGTCTCCCATCGTAGCGTGAGGGAAGCGGCAGATGCAGAGAGGTCCAGAAGCCGGAGCAGGTAGAGCAATGGATGCCGAGCAAGTTGCGGGTGCGGCGGCGGCGGGTGGAGGTAGACGGACCGCAAGGTTCTGCATCAGGGCCCGCTACTGGTCAATACGTTGGCTCGGGCTGGGCGACAGCCGTCCGTGACATCCCGGAAGTCGGGCAAAGGTACCCTGGCGGAATCCATGGCCAGTTCGTACTGTAACGCAGTGGTGGATTTGCTGGACCACCACAAGTGATGATAGTTAAGCCACGCCAGGGAGTGGAGTCTAAGTAGCCCCCGGTATTCACCAGAGCCCGCCGCAAAGCGGGATGGACTTGCTGCGGCGTGAGGCTACCTGGTCGCTACCCCTGACGTGACTGGCTTGCGATGGCGGCCGGGGTACTGCGATGTACAGAATCGGAATCCAGAGACGTAGTCGGGGACAGGCAGAAGGTCAGGGCAGGTGGCAGAGGTTCGTGGTCAGAGACAGACAGACGGTTAGGGCAGGCGGCAAACAGGCAAGGTCAGGAAACGTAGAGGAACGGACTGGTACACGGGCAATCAATACGGAACTCCAACACTCTCTAAAGACACTGAACGCACACCAACGAACTGGCAGAGAGTGCTGGGGGGCGTGTTCCTTAAATAGACCCAGCGCCCGGCAATAGAAAACTTACCGGGACGCTGGCCCTTTAAACCCAGAGAAGCTGTCGCGCGTGCGCCCTTAGCAGCGGGCACGCGCGTGACGGCCGGGACAGGCAGGATCAGCGTGCACCGGAGCGTGGATGGGTAAGTGAGCCGGCGCCAGGACCCGGGCAGCAGGGGGATGGTCGAGGGCAGCCGCGGCACCTGCGCCGGACCCCCTGCGGGCAGGGGGGCAGCCGCGGGGAGTAGCGCCGCCCGTGACCCCCATGACAATCTCCTTTAGAGGGCCCGAGAAATTCGATTGTTTATAGATTTATATTGTCTCCAGAAAGATATAACAGGGTAGTCTGCAGCAATGGGGTTTTGCGGCCGCAGCTGTGCTATGAACTGAGCTGTAGTTAATAACTCTGTTCGTAGAGCGGTCTCTGTAAGTGCAAAATCAAAGAGAATTCCCCTTCCCCTTTCAGGTGATTGGCACTGCTGGTGACCTGATGGAGCCCAGGGAACATCTGTACAGCCAGCTCTGGGGACCTAGAGCAGCCCCGGGGTCTGTCTGTATAACAAGCCTGCAGTGAGGGCACACTGTGTGCTGCCCGGACTACTTACTGTCTGTGTTAAAGTGACACAGATTGTAATATATTAGCATATATGAATATGCTAATACATTGTGAAATTTTAAAAAGTGTTAAATAGTTATCCCTTAATGAGATTTAAAAAGATTTAAAACATAAAAGTGTAGAAAAAAATTAAAAAATAATAAAATAAAATAAATATTTAATAAAGTTATTAAAGCCCCAAAAAATAAATTAGGAAAATGAAATAAAAATCTGGAGTAATTTATCTGTAAACTTAAAGGGAACCTGTCACATAGATTATGCCCCCCTTGCTGAGGACAGCACAAGCTAGAGCCAGACATGCTGTTTCCAGAGCTGTGTCCCTCATTCTGTAAGATGCTGTAGTTTTAGAGCATTTAATCCTCAAATCTTATCCATGAGCAGGTGTTAGCCCCGCCCACCAAAGGCTAGCCACGCCCACCTGGAAGTTATTCACATGGTTCTACCTATTCAAAGTAATAGGTTTATCAGTTGAGGTGGGTGGGGCTAGTCTCAGGTGGGCAGGGTTTGAAAAAAAACGGACTCTTTTCTTGACTTTTCCTGCTGAAATCTGCAGATTTGAGCACTAAATACTCTAAGACTCAAGCATCTTACAGAATTAGGGACACAGCGCTGGAAACAGCAGGTCTGACACTAGCTTGTGCTGCCCTCAGCATAAACTATGTGACAGGTTCCCTTTAAACTGCGCCGCTCATACAACTCATACAAATGTGTCACTTAAAAGATTAAAAAAGTTATGACTGTTGAAACGCAAAGAGGCAAAAACTACAAAATGTAGCTGGTCATTAAGTACTTTTCAGGTATTCGGCTTAAGGGGTTAAGGGCTATGAATGTATGTGATTTGTAGAATCTTTCCTTATATTACTGATAATGTCCTGATAATGATACATACATGTCTGCTTATGATCCATGACCTTGGTGAGTCTTGGTAGTACCTGTTTACACTCCATTATGGCTATAAAGACCTGTGTGTTGTTCATCTTAGCGCTTGATAATTTTCTATCATGGGCATAACTCTAGCCATAACAGCCATAGCAGCTACTATAGGGTTTATAGGCTGAGAGGCCAACTCATTAACAAGACAATTGTATTCTTTTGTAGGGAATAACAAGTTGGTGGCTTCTGGCTATCTCTCTAGCATTACTCTATGGGTGATCTGAGATAGTGGACCTAGTATATATACCTTTCATTATAGCTACTTGTGCTGCTGTTTAAGTTACCTGTCATTTAGTGGTGGCGGCCGATCTTATTTTGTTCAGGGGCATTATTAATTCTAGTTTTGCTCTAGATCTCAAACAATGTGCTTCTTGCTGTTACCAAGCTGTGTTGCTGTGTATACATTAGATGTAACATGAACATGTATTTTCCTTTGGTAGCACCTATTAGCTCTGTGTTTTTGAAATGTATGAAATGTTTAGAATGGTAATAGATAAGCTGTGTGGCTGTTGAGAGGAGAGTGCATTTGCCAGATGCAGAAACTATATGAATAGAATAACCAAAGCAATTGTTAAGGCAGAAGACAACATTTATAATTTTTTCTGCAGAACAAATAACCTTTATTAGTGTCTTAAAGACAGGGCTTAAATAGTGACAGTGAAAAACATCAAGTACAATATGGCATTGTTTGCCAGTTGCACCTTATTGCTGGTCTGGCGTGCTCTGCCAAAAAATACACTAGAATTACACACTGGCATACCAGTTCACTGTTTTTTTTTTTAACTGTCCAACAATCTTTATCTTTGAGCATTTCACCCTAATATATATATATATATATATATATATATATATATATATATATATATATATATAATATATATATAATACACATATATATATATATATATATATATATATATATATATATACACACACATATATATATATAATATATATATAATAATATATATATACAGATATACAGTATATATACATAGTTTAAAGCAAGTCATAGTGCGGTTGTGTGCATGAAGCTTTAAAGGTGTATTCCCATCTCACTGATTAGCTGTAAATATATAAGCAAATGTTAATAAAGAATATTATAAAATGCATTACTTTTCTGATTTTGCTTAATTTCAGAGTTAGAGCAGTTCCTACCTCCTTCATGTTTACATAAGCTTTCCTAGTTAGCAACCACTTCTTCCTGCTTTAGCATTGGCCATAATTGTGACTTCCCTCCCTGCTGTGTCTTATTAGCAGGACTAAGCTTCTCAGTCTCTGATCTTTATCTTTCTGATGAGAAAAATGTTAACCTTTATAATTACTGACATTAGTATCCGTG
This sequence comes from Phyllomedusa bahiana, assembly GCA_025379985.1. Lineage (NCBI taxonomy): Eukaryota > Metazoa > Chordata > Amphibia > Anura > Hylidae > Phyllomedusa > Phyllomedusa bahiana. Next base: position 10,881 of record JAODAL010047527.1, read on the forward strand.
TACCATCCTGTCAAGTCTGCAGAGCACATTTAGGCTATGTCTCCACTGGACACATTTTACGTAGTTTTTTCAGCATGAAAAATGACTGAAAACAGATCCCATAGGCTTTAATAGTAAAAAATCTCTGTAGTCTGCACAGAACATTTTTCTTCTTCTCCAGGTCGTTTTTTTAAAACATGTTGAAAAAAACGACAGAGCAGGGTAGAAAATGTAATACTGTAGTATATGTAAACCGCTGGACATCTTTAGGTGCGTTTTTTGGCATGTTTTTGCACATTTTTTAGCATGTTTTTTGCAGAAATCCAGAGCAATTATAATGCTGTGCATTTCTGCATAAAAAGTGCCCAAAATGCGTCAAAAACATAAAACATTTTTTTCGCTGGGTTGTACATGTACAGGACAAAAAACTCAGTTTTATGAACAGTTTTAGGATTTGGTTTTCAGTGAGTTTTTTGTTCAATGCCATGTAGACCTAGCCTTATGTGTAATTACATCAAAGATAACAGAGTCATTAAGCATTAAGTCATTATGTGTATTTTGTCAGATTTCTCTCTCACTAGGGGAGACATGTATAGAACTAGATGCATCAAAGTTCATTTTCGTATCTATTTTTCAGTGTATAATGCGCCTGAATGTATGAAAGTGGTTTTTGTGCGTTCATAAATGATGTCTAAAGTTCATTGCACATCGCCTGTGTGTTAGGCGCATTACGAACTTAGGCGCATTAGTAATGCGAATAACATGTATAAATAAATAGAAACTATAGTACTGATCTTGCTTAGTGGACCACAGGTCCCAGCAAGACCTGTGGTGTGCTGGCTCTTGCTGTATGTAGAATAAAGGGTGAGAGCAGCAACAATAAGTTTCAAATTTAATGTAGTAAAAATTTGAAATGTAACAATCTGAACAACAACATCAGTGGGTTATTTAATGTAAAATTAGTTTTAGATTCTTTTAATCTTAAATACATTTTATGGGAGATATTTATGGGATATTATATATTTTTATATTGTTTTTATATGACAACATTTTTTATTAAATTTAAATAATTTAATTTTATATAGTTTGATAATTATGATACATTACTTTTTATTATTGCACGGGTGTAAGTTGAGAAATATTGGACATTTTTTTTCCCTAACAGTAAATCTAGCTCCACTTTGACTCCTCAGGCTGAGGTAGACCACATTGAAATAGGTCTGCCTGTTCGAGCAGTAATGTGCCTAGTTTTGCCAAACCACAAACCACATTATATATATATATATAATACGAATGTGGTGTGACATGCTCCCAGTTTGCCCCCTCATGTTAGATGCATTAAAAAGTGTCAAGTCTTTTGAACAATGCGCCTAACACATTCGTTAGGTGCATTAGACATCGTAGCCGCTCACTTTGGCGCATTTGACGCCAGAAAAGGGTGAAAAACCGGACATGTCTCCTTACAAGTCTCCTCTGGAGAGAAATTGCTCACATTTATATCTACACATCCGGCCTAGACAATGTATTTGCTTTTCACAACCCTTCTATTGGTAATGTCCATGTAACAGGCTTAATTAGGAAAAGCAGAGCTGAAATGTCGCCCACAGCCTGCACATGAAGTATGAGCTTAAAGAGGTTGTAAAGATTGAAAACAGTAGGATGGTAGACCCCCTTTAAAGATAGATTGATAATCTATAAAAATACAAAAGACATTAAGATTCATGTAAATAAAGTGGCACATTTAAAGATCTGCAAGTTAGGAAATTAAAAAGGTAACCACTTGTTTTTTTCCTGCACATTCCCGTAAGTATTTTCATTGGGAAAAAAGTTGTGACATTAATAATAGGAGACAAACATTGTGCGGACAAGATATGAAGTTGTTTCTAATGACATGGGGGAGGTTTGCACATAATCAATCCTGGTATCAAAATCCCTATATGAGTCCAACCAGTACCAGCTGTGTTTGCCTGTGTGACATGATCTCTCCCAATTCCCTCTCCTTTAATCTCCCCAATTATCTAAATAAACTATTTTCCATACCCCTTACTGTGAACATACAGCATCTGAGGAGCCTATCATGATTTTGAATACATTAGTGTTCTAATACACAAAGCTTAGAAAGCCTATTCATGTCCTTGCTGTAGGCCGGAAACTACTGAGTTATGACATGCTATACTATTAAGCAAAGGTTTGTTTATCCTATAGACCTATATAACAACATTTCATTAACATAGTCATGTGCAGTAAAAAAATAATCCTATGCATAATGCAGAATCAAATCAGGATGAGGCATAGGTATAGAGAGGTGACTGCAGGTTGGTGTGGACTGGGCTCATGAGCACCTTCCTTCAGTGGCCAGGACCGGTGATAAGTCAAAAGCCAGCAGTCTAACTACTTACATGCCTTGGTTAATTTAACTACACCATCTATATAGCTATGAAGGAGGGTTCCTCTGATTGATGGCACCATGATGCAATAACAGAGTGCTACCTGGTTGTCATAGCCCCCCAATCTCCCAGGCCAGCCATCTTACCGCTCCTATTACACCATTACGTAATTGCAGCTTAGTATACAGGCAATCACGTTCTCTAGTGGAAAAGTAAAAAAGTTAACAATTTTTTTTAAAACAACAAAGAATTAAAAAATTATTAAATTGTAAAAATACCTACCTTATCCTATTTTACAATTAGAAAAGGAAAACAATAAAAAATTTAGACATAATTGGTGGCACTGTATCAGGAAAAGTCCAAACTAATAACGCATAATCATTTTTATCCCACATGGAAAACACCCATTTTGCATAATTTCCCATAGACCATTGCTGTTCGTCTCCCTAAGTTTCATGAAGGTTAGAAAAAATAAATCAAAACCAAATAACACATTGGAGAATGGTATGGTGCTGTATGCTGATGAAGCTCCTTCTTTATCATAATTGGATGCTATCAGGACATGCTGCAGAAGGGCTTGGCGGTAGGAGGAGGGAAGGAGTTCATTGGCCTGAAAATTTTTCTTTTTATGTGCTTTAGATTTTTTTTTTAAGAATTTATATTCTTAACAGATTAGGTTAGAGCTAAAAAAAAAAAAAGAAAAAAAAGAACTTAGGTCACTTTTCTAAAAGAAGCAACAAAGGCCATCACTGGCATCACTGATACTAGCAGGCCGCTTTGCCAAAACATTTGGCAGTAGCTCAGGACCTCTACCTACCAGCGGGCCTATTTCAACTCATTGGACCCCATTTGAGCAGCAGACACTTTACCTCTAAGACAAAGAACACTCACAGGCATTTTTTTTTTCCGCATTGCAAAGGTGCCTTTGGCTAGACAGAGGATGTAGCCTCTGTAAGTCCCTAACATGCCCAGGCTGTTAAAGACCACATTATCTAGGAGGTTAAGAGCCAGTATTGGAGCTAACTCTGATCCCAGACACTTTGCCTGCTCGGAGAAGGCACTGGTGCTGATTACTGCATCTCTATGTGACTAAGCAAAGCAGATGTATTCTGAGGGCCTGTGGGCCAACCTGGTCAGGGCCTGGTCACGAGTGCAGCCTCTGTGACCCTGGAGTTACTTGATACACATAAACAGCTATTTGCAGATGGGAGTTTGGTCTGGTTTTACTCCCAGTCATTTTGGAAGACTCTAAATTGGATGTGACTTAAAGGGGTTGTCTCACTACGTTGAAGCATCTTACCTCATTCCTGTTTTCTTGGCTTCACTTTGAATTTAGGGGCGTGTTTACTGGCATCCACTAGGCTGCAGTAGAAGCCAGGTCTGTAGCTATAGCAACCAGTGCTAGCAGCCTATCATGACAGAGTAGCTGAGGTATCCCATACAAGTGGGTATATCTAGGAATAGGTAGGACACTGTTAATGGAAATATATTGCAAAGTTTGTTTTTGCAAGATATTTAACATAAAAAGCAATGCTTGTATTGAGACAACCCCTTTAAGAAACGCTACATCCAATAGATGTTTTTCTTGACCTTATTTGAATATATTTAAATTTCAGTGAAGCTCAATGGCATATAATTCTCCATTTGGTGCCTTCCCCTAGTTGACTTCATACTATAGCAAAAGTACATTTACTTGGTGCGGTTATGTTGCTGTAGAAAACCACACACATTTTAATCACAATTTTCATTAGTTTTGCTTTAATTGGATATGCAGTTTTCAAGGGTGAAACATGTCAAATAAATGTGTTTTTAGCTGTAAAAACCGCATGACCAATAACCCCATCATAAAACTGCAGCAAATAGTAGTAAAAATGCTTTTGATTTTCCTGGTGTGATTTTGATGTGTTTTATCAATGCTACATAACCACACTGTGTAAATACAAGGAAATTAATGAGCTGTTATCACAGCTTTAACATTGAATAGTATTAGATTGTTGTCTATGGTGTATGTATATACTATATATGCATCCTGTGGCTAAATGTATGTGCACCCTCCCCATTAACCAAGTTCTCTAGGTGCTTACTGTGATCATGTTTGTCTATGGATTTTAAATTTAAAATAAAGTTTTCATTTTCTTGAAAGTAGTAAAACATAACAGAAGCTCTATAAATTTGATATTGCTGGACTCCTACTGACTCACACACTAAGGATAGCATGTACACGTACTACAAGAGAACTCCATAAAAATGATTTAGTTGAGTCTTCTATTCCATTCCATGGTGAGCCAGGTCAAGTCCACCACTTTGTAGGCCGGGGTTGAGAGTTGACGCCACTTGTATTACTTGTCTAAGGCACCAAAATAACTTGTACTGGCCTTTAGAACAGATAACTTTTCTTTGTAAAAAACCTCATGATTTATAAAAAAATCTAAAAAACAGGCAACAAAGAAGATGTATAAGAAACTGATTTTTAAAGCTCTAAAGACGAGAACTGTAATGGAAAAGAAGATGTAAAGCATTCCACCGAAATAGCAGGAAAGCTAATGGCACTTTAACTCTAAACTCTATTAAGCCTGAAATACCTGAAATATCCAGGTCCATCTTGTTAATGGATTCTGTTAACTTCAGCATATTGATTATTTCCAAACCCAACTGTTTTGTCCTTTCCTTCTGCCAAGGTAACCTGATAGCTGGGTCTTGTTAGACAAGTAAGGATACAGGAAGAAAGGCAGCAGGGAATAAAGCAGTGATTTTCCATCTGATATGTGTGTTTTAGAGGTATCAGATTTGTGTAATCTTTATGGGTTACAGTTGTTGCTTTTACATTTTGTATTCTGATGAGCACCGTATAAGATGATCCTAGATATCATAACAAGGCTGAGCTGGCAGGGGTTCATAGTGTGATGGGGTGCAGCTACTGTATCAGGCAAGGGACTTGAGCTGTGACATATGGGATAGTACCAATCAGGTGAGATAGTTAGGGCATCCATTAAAGGGATTGTCCACCGCATAAAAAATGGCACATCTCCCCAGTCTACTGTTTTACATTCCCTCACTTCCAAATGGGGAAGTCACCGCTGTAGCTGCTGATTGGCTGCAGCAGTTACGTGCCTCTACTTACATCACCGTTCGTAGCTGTTTACTTCCAAACAGTGATGTAAGTTAGTGGCATGTGACTGCTACAGCCAATCAGCAGCTGCAGCAATGACGTCCCATTCAAAAGTGAGTGAATAAAAACATAATACAGGAAAGATGCGCCGCTGGTTATCGGGACCCGAGGGAAGTGAGTATAAGTTTTATTTATTTTAGTGATGGCCCGGAAGTAGAATATTTGCCCTAGTGGAAAATATTGGCATGACCAAACTGGGACTAAACTGTACAGAGAGTTCCAGACTGTGCTGGGCACCTTGAATAGGCATTAGCTAGCCAGCACAATTGATACATGCCCAGTTCTACAGAGAACAAGTTGTAAAGCCGAGTCATTTTCAGGTACCTGTTGTCAATCAGTTTCCTTTCCAGTAATGGGCATCACTCAAGTGGATGTCACTAGTGATGAACAAGCACTAAAAAATTAGAGTTCGGGCCGAACCCCAAATTTTGAGAAGTTCGGGCCGAACGTTGAACCCCATTAAAGTCAATGGAAGATGATGTTCAGGTTAATTATCATACTAACACAGGTGGGGAGAAGCCACAATTATCTTCCATAAGAGTAAAATGGATACGTGAAACAGTTTAGTGAAGACAATTTGACAATTCTAGGAGTCACAGAAAAAAAATCACAGGCTAAAATAATTCATTCCTTTCAATGGCTAACTGAAAAGATAAGGACTCCGTAGCTATATGAGGTGCAGTGGTAGCAGATGTTACAGGGCCCCTTTTACACATAAGAAGACGCCGGTATTGGAAATGACAGATGGTAACTGGCAGGAGTCCTCTATTACTTTTTTCACCAGGGTTCAACAACATGTCATATATGTGGTGGCAGCAAGAACATTCCAAAGGGGAACATGGAGGTTCAGCAGCCAGGGCTGCCATCAGTCATCTATTAACCATTTCAATGCCCCATGCAGCTAAATCAAATGGGGCCCCCACCTATTGCTAGTTCCTAAGTTTTAACACATCACCTGACAGGAGTACTGATTTATTGGCTCACCTGCCAGTTACCATGTGCCATTTCCAATACCGGTGTCTTCTTATGTGTCAAATGGGCTTTTGCTTAGTAACTTTATTGTCTTCATTAAAACGACATAACATAGCATATAATTTATGCAGCTTAGCTCCAGCTTGATAATGCCTTCTTACGGTAGCACGGAGTGATTGCGAGTCAGCTGGCTGTCTGTGCTAATCCGTGCTACCCTAAGGTATTAATGCTGCAGGTATTTACCTGTGTTTGTATGCATGCTAAGAAGGCGTTATCAAGCTGACTGATGGAATGTGTATTTCACATTGTCAAGAAGACGTTCTACAGTTCACAGTTGACACTGGCAATCGGGGCAACAAAATCGTCAGAGATCCACGTTTGATTCATTTTGATAAATGTCAAATGATTCACATTCTCAGGGGAAAGACAGATACGTTATTACCCCGCCAGCTCTGCTGAAGGTGCGTTCTGAGAGAATGCTGGCTGCTAGACAGGCTAAAATTTGTATGGTGTGTCAAGAAAGCTCAGGCCATTCATTCATTTTGGACACCCAGAAGTTGAATGGGTCCAGATCAAGTCCAAAAACATTGGTATTGAGCCGCAGTTAGTCATGGACCATGCTTTTAAGGCAGTCTCGGTGTGTCTAAATGCTGCCCTGTCTTGCAGGCGTTGGAGAGGTGATAAAAACCGAGTTAAAAATGGTAACCAGTGCGCTTCTGCCACACTGCTTGCCGTTGCTGCTGCGACAGCTACTTGCCATGCTACTGCTGTCTGTCACAAGCGGACCGGCACCCCCCCCCCCCCCACGGTCATGCCGCGGGCGTGCTCGGGCTTCTTCTGTGCCCCCAGCTTCGGGACGAGTGGCGCCGCGGCCCGTGTATCGGCCCGCGGGCGCACTCGCTCCCCTGCACAGCCCAACATACCTGACCACGCTCCTGCATACCCTCTCCTTCCTGTCGGCTCTCTTAAATTTAAAGGGCCAGTGCGCTGACAATTGGTTATGGCCGGTCGCTGACCCTTTATAAGGCAGTTCCTTCCGGAACATCCCCGCCGGATCTTTAGTGCCATTGCCTATTAAGAAAGCGGTTCCTGAGGATGTTCTGATTACCGTGTACCATACCTTCTGCTTCCGTCCCTCGACCACGAACCATTGCCACCTGTCCTGACCTTATTGCCTGTCCCCGACTACGAGCCTGCCTGACGATTCTGTACCACGCAAAACCTCGGCTGCCTCCGCAAGCAAGTCACGTCAGGGGTAGCGACCTGGTAGACTCCCGCTGCAGCAAGTCCATCGTGCTTTGCGGCGGGCACTGGTGAAAACTGGGACATACTTAGATTCCGCTTCCTGGCGCGGCTAACATCATCACTTGCGGTGGTCCAGTGGATCCACTACTGCGAACCGTGACACTGTCACATTGCTGACGTTGTTCCATGTGACATTAGAATGTGAAGAACATGCAACAGATGTTTTGAGTTGGTCAATGAGCACTGTCTCAAATTCCTGCATTCTACTGTCAATCTGTGTGGGTGGAAGGAAAGTGCTCACTTTTGATTTGTAACGTGGATCAAGAAGGGTGGCCACCGAAGTAATCGCTGTTCATTTTGATTGCCTTGATGTGTGGGTCATGTTGCAAGTAATATAGCATCCAAGCACTCATGTGTGAGATACTGTCAGGGTCTCCCAAGCCTTGGGATTGAGGGGCACTAACCAGATCTTCCTCCTCTTCTTCCTCCTCCTCCTCCTCCTGAAATCTGTGCCAACCTCTTAACACCGAAGGGTAATCGATACCGGTGGTGTCCACCCCTGCCTCATCATCCTCCTCCACTTCCTCATAGCGTCATGCCCTCTACTCTGTGAGCTGAACTGCCGTCCTGCACCTGCCCTGGACCTCGAGCCACCACCTTAAGAAGACCGATACAATTGGAAAATAGTCGGTCTTTCTACATCCTCCGGCGAGTAAGACTCTGTGTCCGCCTCATCCTCCTCCATCACTGCCAGGATCTGCTGCCGCTGAGAGCTTGTTCCAGTAAAAATATAACCACAATGGTCATGCTGACAACGCCATTGTCCTGACTGACCATTTTGGTTGAGTCTTCAAAACTGTGACCTGCCTCCACTCTCTATGGCTCAACACCCTGAGGTTCCCACCACTGCTCGTGAGGCCATGCAGCACTTCATACTGCATAATGGCATTACGTTGCTGCCACAATCGCTGTAGCATGTGGCAGGTGGAATTCCAGCGTGTTGCCACGTTAAAAATTCGACGGTTTGCGGGGAGGCCCAGATCACGCTACAATGCTGCCAGTCGTGCCGTAGCAGGGTGCGAATGTCAGAAGTGTGAGCTAAGACCTTGAGCCTTCCTAGGCAGACAGTCAAGACCTGGGTAGCGCTTGAGAAATGTCTGCACAACTATATTCAAGATGTGTGCCAGGCAAGGGATGTGCGTAAGGCTACCGATCCTAAGGGCGGTATGGAGATTTCTCACATTGTCGCACACCACATTGCCTGGCGCCAGGTTCTTAGCACCCAGCCACTGGTCAGTCTGAGTGCGCAAAGCCATCCACAGCTCTTGACCTGTGTGTTGACGGTCTCCAAGACATATTGATTTCAGAATGGCCTTGTTTTTTCATGGCATGTATTGTGACCCGTCGAGGTTGTGGATCTGGACTCTGCACCATCCCAGCAGTGTGGTGGAAGAGTGTCCGCTGAGACCCATCATCCCCAGATGCACTGTCATCTACCCAACTCACCCAGTGAGCAGTCAGTGAGATGTAACGCCCTTGACTGTGCTTACTAGTCCATGTGTCTGTAGTGAGATTGATTTGGTGGACACAGATGCAGCCAACGCGCTGGAGATCTTTTTTGCAACGTGGCGGGCAAGGGCAGGGACAGCTTTTCTGGCAAAGAAATGCCTACTCGGCATCTGATATTGGGGGCATGCCAGGGCCATGACATGGTGGAACCCATCTGTGTCCACCAGCCAGAAAGGCAACATTTCCAAGGCCAACAGCCTGGCAATGCTAACATTCAGACTTTTGGCTTTGGGATGGCTCGGGTGAAAGCATTTCTTCTGCTCCCACACCTGGTACACAGAAGGCTGGCTGGTGGACTGGCTTCCATGCGTTGTGCAGGTCACACTGGGGAAGGGGAAGGTGTAGACTGTGTTGCTGGTGGTGGGAATCTGCCGACCGTGTCTGGGACTGGGGATGGTGTTTGTTCATGCTGCTCCGGCACATCAGCAGCAGAGAACCGCTTGGGCTTGGAAGTGGTGGAGGCAGAAGAAGTCACAGTGATTTGAAGCCCAGGACCCGTGTGGCCTTTTTTCTCCAAGTGCTTCTTCCACAGCAATTCATGCTTTACATGCATGTGCCTGTTCATGCTGGTGGTGGTTATATTCTTAAGAGTCTTTACTCTACTGACGCATTGAAAGCAAACCCGACATATGACGTCAATCGGCCAATCTGAGGCTTGATCGAAAAAGGCCCAGGTTTCACAGGTCCTGGACCTCTTCGATGGTGAAAACCTAGTAGCGCTGTTCCCGCTGCCACCACTGACCATGGCTGACGGAATAATATCAGCTGACTTGTGCGACCGCCAGACCCACACTGACACTACCCCATCATCCTCCTCCTCCACCGATGATGCGCTCGCCAGCTGCTGCTGAAAAGACCACGTTGGATCCATAATGTCATCATCATCATCAACACAGGTCACTTCCTGTTCCTGACAGTCTGCATCCTCAAACTGCGGGCTAGAAGCCACAGGAACTGCGAGGCACAGCCGGAAAAAAATTATGCAAGGATCGCCTTTATTTTTAAAAAAGGGGGGGGGACATCAAGCCAAACAGGTGGTGCAACTGCGCTTTGGTTTCCCTAAAACCTTATTTAACAAACGCTATGCCCAACATACTTTTAATTAATGTGTGTTAAAACTCACCGGTTGAAGGATGTTTTTCGCGGCCTCCCCAAGCCGGTTATACCTCCCGATTGGAAGCCAGACCGTGCTTTTCCCGGCCCTTCCAAAACCCACCCCCCAAAGGGGGGGGAACCCTAGTTTACCCGAGACCAAAAAACCCCCGCATCCCCGACTCCGAAAAGGATTTTACAAAAACCGGCCAGGAAAACCAGTGGCCCCGTCCCCCCCCCCCCCCGGACAAAATTGAGAGAATTGAAAAAAAATTTTTTAAAAGACGGGGAAAAAACGGGTAAAACACGTTTTCCAAAAACACAAGACACGGTATAAGGTATTAGCAAAACCGGTGAACAAAAGGGAAACAAAACTCCTGCGCTTTTCAAAAACCCAGGGGCAAATATTTTGGTTATCCAAAACCCTTTCACAAATTTTAAGGGGTTTTAAATTTCCTCCCCGTTTGAAAGGTGACTTTTTCTTAGCTTAAGTTTTTGAAATTTTATGAAGTTTGGGCCCTCTATAAAAGAGGGACCACCAAAAATGTCCCCGACAGTTGGATTTTTTTAAACCCAAAAGCCAAAACTGCACCCTGAATTTACGTGGGTGGAAAAAAATTTTCGATTGCTTACCAATAATTAGTTTCTGAAATATTCAATTCAAAAATTTTTTAGGTAAATTTGTTCCATCAGAAAATTCCGGGGGGGGAAGCAAATTTCATGTTTTAAGGGGGAACCCCCCGCATTTTGGAAAGCAACATAAGGAAGCCCACACTAGGTTTTAAATTAAATTTAAGGTTTGGAAAAACCAAAATTTTCCAAAGGGGTTTTAAAGTCTAAAAACCCGAACCCATCTTTAAGATAATGAAAATGGGGTCTTTGTTTCAAATCTGGAAATGTTTATAAAAAAAAAAAAAAATTTTTTAAAATTTAAATTTAAATGAAATTTTAAAAATTTTTTTTATAAAAATTTTTATAAAATTTTAAAATAATTTTAAAAAACTTTTTAAAAAAAAAAAAATTTTAAAAATTTTTTATTTAAAAAAATAATAAAAAATAAAAAAAATTAAAATTTATTAAAAAAATTTTTTTAAATATTTTTTTTTTCCCTTATTTTAAAAAAAAACCCCAAACCCAAAAAATTTTTAAAAAAAAAATTTAAATTTAAAAAAAAAAAAATAAAAATAAAATAAAATTATAATAAAAAAATAAAAAAAAATTAAAAAAAAAAAAAATTAATTAAAGTAAAAAAAAATAAAATTTTTTTTTTAAATTTAATTTTAAAAAAATAAATATAAAAAAAATTTTTTTTTAAAAATTAAATTTATAAAAAAAAATAAAAAGCAAACCCAGAACCAAAAAGGGGAAAAACCCAAAGAATAAATGTGCTGAATTTGTCTAGTAATTGTTAAAATGAGGAAAAAGGAAAAAAAATTTTGAAATTTGGGGTTCAACTTTGCCATAGATCGCCATTGGACTCTTTTTTTGTCCCAAAAAGTTCAATCGCTTTATAGGGGCTTGACTGTCAAAAAAACATTTTTTGAAATGAGTAATAATGAAACTAGGGAAGTAGGGGTAATATTTCTAATGAATTTTTTAAAATGATTTTCAAGAACAGGGGTTTCAGTATTAACCCCACAAGAGTTAGATATTACCTAAAACCCCCTCATTGGTTTTAATGTGTTTCATGTGAAAAATCCCACGTTTTTCTGTTCACGCAAACGGATGCAGGAATTGTTCCAAAATTAAATTTAACAAAGATGTTAAACAGTTGAGCCAAATTCAGGGAAAGGGGTCTAATTTTTCATAAAAACAACGGGAAGCATTGGGGGAGCTCCAAGGGTGATAATGTGGTCTTTAAAAAGGCCACAAGGGGGGAACAGTGGGGGGTGATGAATTTAAAGTGATTATATGAAAAAATGATGCAATTTGGGGTCAGATACCTGACTACAAAAAAATGTCAATGATTCCACTGCTCTTTTTGTTCTAAAATTAAAAATTTTTTTTGGGAGAAAAGGCAGGGCTTTTCATGTCCTGTCAGGAAAAGTCTGAGTTTATTCTGGATTTTTGACGCCATTTTCCCCTCTTTTTGAGGTTCCCAAGTGATAACAAATTTTTTCCCCCTCCCATGCGCCCAAAGTTCAGGGTAAAAATTCCTTGTGAATGAGTGCCAATGGCTGGACACACAACTCCCGCCCTTGGGCACCGAGTGCCAGGGTTCTTATTTGGGTTCTAAAACTGTTTTGGCTATTTTTTCAAAAAAATTGGAAATCAGAAATTTTTGTGGAAGTTGCGATGTAGTATTTATTTACCCAGTATACCTTCCTGTGCATTATTGGTTGGATTATCATTTGGTTTTTCACAGTATATTTTCTAATGAAAACCAAAAAGAAATAAAATCGGGCCCCTCCCTTTCCTTCCGCATAATTTTTTTCTCTTTGATGGAAACCCCTTTTTTTTACAACAAACCGGGGGGTTCAATGGGGGGAAATTTTCGCCCTTTTTTGGGTAACCCCCTTATGGGTTGGTGGGAGTCCTCATATATTTTTTGCCTGACATTCCCTATGTGTCTGAGGGAGTGCTAGGCAGATACAAAGATGACCCCCGCTATTAATTTGGCGGGGGTCTGGTCTGCCATACCACTCTTCGACTTTAAATTTAAAAACAAACCTTTTTTTTCTTTTTTTTACGTTGAGTATCATGACAACAAATTTCCTTTTTGGATTTGCACTCAAGGGGTTTTCCGATTGTTTTTTCTCCAAAAAAAACCTTAGGAAAAGAGAGCGGGGAATACCATTTTACAATAATAGAGTCACCCCGCACATACCAAATTTTCCCCTTTCCTTTGGAGAGCTCATTAGGGGGAAGCGCAACTGCACAAGGATATGAATACAGAAAGAATCCCAAACAGATTTTCCCCCGCTTATTGGTGAGAGGATATCCCACTGGTATTTTAAACGTGACTACACAAAAAGAACATTAAACAAGAGCCAAAATTTTTCAACCCTTTAAAAAAAGGTTTTTTAAAACCAGAATTCCTTTCTATTGTGTTGGATTAAATGCAAATTTCAATCATGTAAAAAAAATCATTTTAAACTCCCGTTTTGAAACAAAAACCCCACTTTGCTATTATTCTTAAAGATGGGGGGGTAGTTAGTAGACTTGTAAAACCATTGGTAATTTGGTTTCTCCAAACCTTTTCAATTCTAATTACCCAACCTAGTGGCTTCGTAATAGGGCTTTTTTCAAATGGGGGGTCATCCTGTAAAAACATGCAATTTTGTACTTCCCACTCGTGAATTTTTTGATGGTAGCAAATGTTACCAATCAAACAATTATAATTTTAATACTGTTCAGTTGTATACATAATTATTGTGATTTTGCAAAAGAATTAGTTGGTTTTCACCCCACGTAAATTTTAGGGGGCGGGTTTTTTAACATTTAATGGGATAAAAAAATCCCACTAGTCGTACATTGTTGGTGGTCCCGTATTTTATGAGGGCCCTAACCTCTACACAGAGTTTCAAAACTTATCATAGAAAAAGTCACCTTGGGAAACGGGGGGAAAAATTTAATTAAAAAACTTTAAAAATCGTGAGGCCTTTTGGGTTTACCATCTAAAAACATTTCTCCCTGGGTCTGAATTTTCGCTTTACTTTTGTTTCATTATTAGTTCACTGGGGTTGCTATTACTTATATCCGTTTTTTGTTTTTTGGCTAAAATTCTGTATTTTTTGTAGCCCTTTTGGCCTGTGTGGGACGGCCGATCGGTGCTTTTCCTGCTGCCGGTTTTGTGACATCCTGCTTGGGTCGGGGATGCGGGGGTTTGGCTCGCTATAGTCGGGACCCCCCCCTTGGGGGTGTGGGTTCGTGGTAAACGGGGACCGGCACGGTGGCTAGCTTCCCAAGTCGGGTGGCGCATGCGCGGCTGGGGCGCGCCGATCGGAAACTCCTTCACCAGTGAGTTTTTACATCACATGGTTTTTATATGTTGTTGTTCATATGGTGTTGTGCTTCACTAAGGTTTTTGTAAACCCGAAACGCTCAGGTCTGAGCCACCTGTTTTGGCTTGTTTTTGTCTCCAAATTACTTTTTAATAAAAAGGCATCCCTTTCTTTTTTAAAACCCACTGTGGCAATCTTCTTTTCCTCTCATGTTGGATGGTGCTTCCCAGGTGCGCCGTGGCCCGTATTTACAGGAGTGGTGAGCTGGCATATGTGCCTTTTCTGCTTTGAGTCTTATGGAAGAACCCTGAAAGCAACAGTGCAACACAGAAGTCTTCGCAGAAGTCAAAACTATACACTATATAAAGCCTATACAAAACTCCCTAAATTCCTATTGATGTGTATGATTCCCTATGCTACCTGTCCCCCCTCCCCCTGACTAATCCAAATAGCAGCTTTTCCTGTGTAAAATCACTAGAAAATGGTGGCAAACAAGCACACAGAGGCAGCAGTGTGTTAACTACAGAGAGTAAGGTGGAAATGGTGTTCAACAGGAAATACAGTGACATACGAATAAGACGGTCATGTGATATTAGCAGCCAATGAGATCCCTACACCCTCAGTGGTGACGTTTTTGACCCTCCTCTGTGCTCTGCACTGATTTGCTGGAAGGAACAGCTAAAAATGGCACCGAACGCATGTTATGAACATGAATTTTACCGAACTTGCGGCAAATAATTCGGTTTGGCTCGGATTCAGAAAAAAAAACGTAACATTCGTCTCAAACTAACCTTTTTCTGAATGGTTTGATCAACACTAGATGTCCCCTGCTTGATTACAACAACCTGTAGTCATTGTATTGACATTTATTTGGTCTGTATGTTGTCCTCGTCGTAATTATTCTTTTTGAGTTTTTCAGGCTAATGTTTAGAATTGTTAACAATCCAGTTTATAGAGAGACTGTTGTCATAGCATCTGCTGAACTCTATGCCTTTAAGGGACTCAATGACCACAGAGCCCATTTGTGAATAAATGGCATGTCTTTTACCCATTTTGCTTGTAACAATGAATCCTTCTGTTACCTGTTGGAGTAAAGTCCTATCCAGCTTCAACTATACCACTGCTTATTCACTATTAGTGTTGAGCGATTACGTTGGCCATCGACATCGGTCGATGGTCGATAGTCGACCATCATCGACAAGATAGTCGATGGTCGATGGTAGATTATGATCGATGACCATTAAAGTCTATGGGAGAGCAACAACACCTTCATTCTTACACCCAAACAGGGCTGGAGAAGCTGGAATTAACATCCACAACAGTCAAATGGATACGTGCTACATCTTAGGCAACACACTTAGGTTATAAAAGCCACAAGAAAAAAAATCACAACCATTCACTATCCCTGTCTTGCACCACAGCATGAGCATTAAACCTGCATGAACCCACAAATTAAAAGTGCCAGAAGGCAGTATGATTTGGAACCATCATTTTTACTTGAACTGGACATTGAATATCCCTGTCCTGGAACGCAGAAATGAGCCCCAAACCTGCATGACCCCCACATTTAAAAAGTCCCGGGAAAAAGAGTCTTTCAACCACCTTTTTAGTTTCACTGGACATTGACTATACCTGTCCCTGAGCACAGCATGAGCCCCAAACCTGCATGACCCCAATTTAAAAAAGTGCCGGGAAAAGGAGTCTTTCAACCACCATTTTAGTTTCACTGGACATTGACTATAACCTTTTCCTGGGCCACAGCATGAGCCTTAAACCTGCATGAACCACAAATTAAAAAGTCCCAGAAGCAGTAGATTTGAACCTTCTTTTTACTTGAACTGGACATTGAAAGATCCCTGTCCTGGAACGCAGCATGAGCCCCAAACCTGCATGACCCCAGATTAAAAAGTGCCGGAAAAAGGAGTCTTTCAACCACCATTTTAGTTTCACTGGACATTGACTATACCTTCCTGGCCACGCAAGACCCCAAACCTGCATGACCCCAGTTTAAAAAAAGTGCCGGAAAAAAGGGAGTCTTTCAACCACCATTTTAGTTTCACTGGACATTACTTCCTGTCCGGGTTGGCCCCAGTAATGAGCGCCAAACTTCTGCAATGAACCCCTGTTAAGTGCCAAAGGATTCTTTTCAACAACCATTTTTTTTTTCCGGGCCTTGCTATACCCATGCCCTTTGGTCCACAGCATGACCCCAAACCGCATTGACCAGTTTTTAAAAATTTTTGGGAAAAAAACCTTTAAAAAAACCACCATTTTGTTTCTTTTTTAAATTGATATACTTGTCGGGCCACAGATGGAAAACCTTGAGACCAATAAAAAGTCCGAAAAAGAGTCCATTACATCCACCTTTTGTTTCACGACCTTTCCCCCTTGTCCCTCTTGACAATTGTGAAGAACAAAAGTCTGTTAGAAACAACATTTTTTTATAATAGGACCTGTAGTATAGCTGCATTTCACAGCAAAATGCCCCCAAAATTAAAGCATGACCCTTGAGCCACTTTGGCAATGGTGAAGAACAAATGTTGTTAGAAAAAACATTTTTTTTTTTATAATAGGACCTGTATATTGCTGCATTTCAAAGCAGCATGACCCAAAAAATTATAAAAATGACTTCTCAGCCACTGTTAAAAATTGTGAGGGGGAATTGCCACTTAGAAGCCACATTTCTGTTCCAAAGACCATGATTATTGCTGTATCTCACAGCAACATGACCCCAAAAAAAATTTTAAATATGACTTCTCCCCCACTTTTTAAAATGTGAGGGAGAAATCCACTTAAAAGCCACATTTCTGTTCCAAAGGACCATAATATAGCTGTATCTCACAGCAACAAAGACCTCAAAACCATTGACAATGCGAAAACTTCTAAAGATAAAGTGAGTAAATGGAATACGGTATTGTCATGAAACCTTGCTGTCTTTTACAGTCTCCTCACAGCAAAACCAGCAAAATGAACTGTTGGGAAAAGTGAAAAAAATTGCACTAAGAAATGATCATTTAAAAATTTTTTTTTCAAGAGGACCATTTCTGTTTGAAGAGGAATGTGAAGTAGACCGGCAACTAAACGGTGATCTCGGCAATTGGGGCCACAACATCATCAGAGATCCATGCCTGATTCATCTTGATGAAAGTCAAACGATCCACATTATCTGTGGAAAGCCAGATGAGTTTGTCTGTAATGACTAGTGTTGAGCGATTATTATCAACAAAGTTAAAATCGGCACAGTTTTTATGGTGATCGGATTTTTAGATCATGCGATTAATTTAGGTTAAAAAACTGTGCATCAAACATTAAGATTGCGCCTTTTCGGCGCTTCCTGTAATTTTGGCGGCCAGCAAATCAATTACAGAATAGAGCAGGGTGAGATTGTGTGCGACGTCATGACTGGGGTGTGTATGGTTGCGATTGGCTGGAAAAATCACATGAACCTCGTTTTACATAGAACAGCGTTTCCTGTTCACCTCATTTCTCTCAGCATCTCAGAGCAGAAGGACGTGCGCTCTGCTTGCTCAGCGAAATTATTATATTTCTTCACAGAGAAACCTCTACTATTAGCTGTGATCCTTACAATTTAGTTAGATTAGAGATTGGAAGATTTTTTATAGGTAGGTAGAGAATTTTAAAGGAGCAACTACCGCTGTAAAGTCACGGGGGAGGGGGAGGGGGGCCCCGCGGGCGAACACAGACAAGCTCTATAAAGATTACTGGGTAAAGTTCACCAAGACTTAGTGTAGACATTGCAATAGCTTATTATTAACATTTTCTATTGAAATATTTCCTGGGGTATTGGGCAGCCTGAACTTAAGGATACACATCTTTTCTAGTAACTGCAGGTCTCTTTTTTAGGTGCAAAACTCCACTTTTATTATCAGTATTACATTTCAGATAGGGGTTCATTTCAATTTTGGCCCATTCCACCTTTTTTTGTATATCCACCTTGTACTTAAATTAGAATCCAGCAAGTCAGCACAGGTTGATAGGTGCCAAAAATACCTTGTAATATCCGAATAAATTTCAGATACGTGTTTTTTGCCTTTGGCGCACTACAGCTTTGTTCATTGAGGCACCTTGCACTTAAATGTGAATACTGCAATTTTTTAGGCACATCTGAGGAAGCTGATGATGATATCAGTGAAACGCGTTATGTTACAATAAAATCTTCTACAAGAACTATTGCTTCTTGTTAGTTCCCTTCCTAGCGCTCTAGATCCACGATTCCTTTTCTACTTTAACGGCCAAAACCCCGGTTCAAGTATCATTTGTGTTACGATACTGGTGTGTATGGCTGGTGTCCAATGGCAGGGGCTAAGACACAAACACAAGGAGGCACTGGAGTCTTGATCTGGAACAGCAGGAGAAGGCAAGGATCCAAGGTGAGGAGTAGCAGGAGACTGACGAGCGGTAAGCAGGTCACTCGAGGTTTGCAGGTGGACTGCGAGGAGAGGGGAAAAAACTGGAAGGGGGAGTTTTCCAGGGGAGAGGGCTGTAAGCTAAGCAGGGGCTGGACACAATACCAAGAGGAAGTAACAGGTTGAGGGGTTTATATAGGACCTGGGACAGGAAAAAAGGAAAAAAAGA
>JAODAL010047528.1:0-29832 GCA_025379985.1 Phyllomedusa bahiana
GCACATACCTGAAATACTCTGTGCTGCTACAAATCCATGAACTATTTCAAACAAAACAAGCAAATGCCCTCCGAAAACCTTTTGTGTTATAAAATTCAAGGGCAAACAGTTCACACCCCCTGAAATACCTGGTGCTAAAATCCCCGGGGCAGAAAGCAGGAACCATGTGCAGTCATGTACTGTAGCAGTAGGGTGGGGCCCCCGGAATAAATCCGTGGGGGGCCCAAGACAACTCCGCTGGGGGGGGCCCCAAGAATCAAATCGCTGGTGGGGCCCCAAGAAACGGTCCCCTGGTGGGGCCCCAAGAATCGGGTCGCTGGGGGGGCCCCCAAAAATCGGCTCCGTGGTGGGGGCCCCAAGAAACGTCTCCGCTGGTGGGGCCCCAAAAATCTCTCCGTGGTGGGCCCCAAGAATCGTCTCCGTTGGGGCCCCCCGAATCGTTCGTGGGGGGGCCCAAGAATCGACGCCGCTAGTGGGGCCCAAGAATCGACGCCGCTAGTGGCCCCAAGACTCGACGCCGCTAGTGGGCCCCCAAGACTCGACCCCCTAGTGGCCCCAAAACCGACCCATGGTGAGCCCCCAAAACGACTCCCCCTGGTGGCCCCCAAAAATCGACTCATGGTGAGCCCCAAGAATCGACTCCCTGGGGAGCCCAAGAATCGACTCCATGGTGAGCCCCGAATCAATCCCCTGTGAGCCCCAAGAAACAACTCCCCCTGGTGGGCCCCCAAAAATCAACTCCACTGGGGACCCAAAAAAACAACTTCATGGGGGGGCTCAAAATCAACTCAGTGGTGGCCCCAAAAATCAAGTAAACTGGTGGGCAAAAGACAATCCACTGGGGGGGCAACAAAATCAACTCCATGGGGGGAAAAAGAAATCAATCCCGGTGGGGAACAAGAACAACTCCCCTGGGGGGCAACAAGATCAAAATCCACTGGGGGAACAAGAATCAACTCCCGGTGGGCAACAAGAATCAACTCCCCTGGGGGCAAAAAAGAATTTAACTCCCCTGGTGGGGAAAAAGAATCAAATCCACTGGTGGTCCCCAACAATCCCGCTCCCCTGGGGGGGAATAAAAAATCAAACCCCCCTGGTGGGCTCCAAGAATCAACCCACTGGGGGGCAACAAAAATCAACTTTACTGGTGGGGAAAAAAATCAGCTCCACTGGTGGGGAAAAAAGAACAGCCCTGGTGGGAAAAAAATCGCTCCCCTGGGGGGGCAACAAAATCAAACCATGGTGGGCCTAAAAATCAACTTCACTGGGGGGCCCAAAAATAATTCATGGTAGGCAACAAAACAACCCACTGGGGGCCCCCAAAACAACTCCATGGTGGGGAACAAAATCAACTCCACTGGGGGCACAAAAAAAAACCCCCTGGGGGGAACAAAACAACTCCACTGGTGGGCAACAAAACAAATCCAGGTGGGGAACAAAAAAACCCACTGGTGGGCAACAAGAAAAAACTCCATGGGGGCAAAAAGAATCAATCCACTGGTGGGGCAAAAGAATCAACCCACGGTGGGGGAACAAGAAACAACTCCCCCGGTGGGGAACAAGAATCAACCCCAGGGGGGCAACAAATTTAACTCCCCTGGTGGGGAAAAAAAATCAAATCCCCCGGGGGGCAAAAGAATCAACTCCACTGGTGGTCCCCCAAAAATCAGCTCCACTGGTGGGCAACAAATCAACTCCACGGTGGGCCCCCAAAAATAAAAACCCCCTGGTGGGCCCCCCAAAAACAAAATCCTGGTGGGCCCCCGAACCTCCAGGGGGCCCCAAGAATCAACTCCACTGGTGGGGCCCAAAATACTCCACTTGGGTCCCCAAAACCCCCGTCTGAACTGCCCCAAGAACAGCACACTGTTCTCCTGAAATACAAACACAGACAGATTGCTGCCTCTCCGAAAACAAAACTTTCTCCTAAGTCCTCTTGGGTGCCCCTAACCACTGGGGAGGATCCCCCTTCCCAAAACCCTAGAAACTTCAACTGAAATACTCTGTGCTGCTACAAACACACAGACAGATTGCTGCCTCTCACAATATCAGAACAGTGTTGTCCTAGAATAATCTGTGCTGCTATAAATACATAGACAGGTCACTGTCTCCTACATCAGCAGCACACTCCTCCCCCGCTGCTGAGGAGAAACCTTATGCTTTAAGGTGAATGCAATGAATGAATAATTAGGAAGTTCTCGGACACTACATCAGCAAGAAAATACATCAAATCTAAATGGACATTTACCTGAAAAGCCTGACGGACGCAGTGCAGCTTGGCAAGAAAGTCACTGTCCCCTCCGCACTCCAACAAATCGGTCCTAAAGAATCGACAAGAGAGCCATCAGATCAGACGTGATCACATCGATGTGTGCAGCGCTCAGACCGCAGAACCTCCGCTCCGTCACTTACCTCAGCGCTCTGCAGTATATGCTCCCCTCCTCTGCTAGTAACATGGCGTCCTCATACAGAGGACACTGGTAGAGGCGCTGCAGGCCGCCGCTCCCCTGCAGGTCTCTGTGCTCTGTGAGCTGTGAGGAGTAGAGCACATACATCGGATCAGTACAGAGACAGCGCAAAACATTTACAGAAGAACAACAACTCTGATAATTCGGTTTCTACATAGACATAGAAAGGGATTCTTTACTGTAAGAGCAGTGAGACTGTGGAACTCTCTGCCAGAGGAACTTGTCATGGGGAATTCACTAACAGAGTTCAAAATGGATCTGTATGCATTTCTAGATGTAACAACATAAGTTATAGTGACCAGGATTCTGGAGAAGGGTCTGGATAAATTTTCTAGATGTAATAATATAACAAGTTATAGTGACCAGGATTCTGGAGAAGGATCTGGAAACATTTCTAGATGTAATAAAATAACAAGTTCTAGTGACCGGGATTCTGGGGGAAAGGGGCTGGATACATTTCTAGATGTAATAATATAACAAGTTCTAGTGACCAGGATTGGAGAAGGGTCTGGATACATTTCTAGATGTAAAAATATTTAAAAGTTAAAAGTGACCAGGTTTGGGAAGGGTCTGGATACATTTCTAGATGTAATAATATAACAAGTTTTAGTGACCGGGATTCTGGGGAAGGGTCTGGATACATTTCTAGATGTAATAATAGAACAAGTTATAGTGACCAGGATTCTGGAGAAGGGTCTGGATACATTCTAGATGTAATAATATAACAGTTATAGTGACCAGAATTCTGGAGAAGGGTTGGATATATTCTAGATGTAATAATAACAAGTTATAGTGACCAGGATTCTGGGGAAGGTCTGGGACATTTCTAGATGTAATAATATACCAGGTTATAGTGATCAGGATTCTGGAGCAGGATCTGGATATATTTCTAGATGTAATAATATAACAAGTTATAGTGACCAGGATTCTGGAGACGGGTCTGGATACATTTCTAGATGTAATAATATAACAAGTTATAGTGACCAGGTATTCTGGAGAAGGGTCTGGATACATTTCTAGATGTAATAATATACCAGGTTATAGTGACCAGGATTCTGGAGCAGGATCTGGATATATTTCTAGATGTAATAATATAACAAGTTATAGTGACCAGGATTCTGGGGAAGGGTCTGGAGACATTTCTAGATGTAATAATATACCAGGTTATAGTGATCAGGATTCTGGGGAAGGGTCTGGATACATTTCTAGATGTAATAATATAACAAGTTATAGTGACCGGGATTCTGGAGAAGGGTCATTGAACTGGATGGACGTCTGTCTTTTTTCGGTCTTACAAACTATGTAACATCTGTATACTGTGTATTTGTACGCGGTAATAAAATCGCCCTAAAGGGATGTCCACACGACGAGTGAAATTTACTCACCCGATTCTGCCATTGTAAAACCACGTCAGACAAAGTGGTTTCCAACGAGCATTTCACATGTGGATTTAGGGTCGGTTTTCTTTTTCACTTGCGGTTTAGACAGAAAAGAGTCCCAGTTGACTTTCGGTTCAAGTCGGACTCCGCCGGATAACTATATTGGTGCTAGAAACCCCTTCCCCTCATTCCCATAAATAGAGTTTGCCACGAAGGCATCTCATGCCTGGTTTATCCAGTTTCAGCTTTCATTGTGCTCTATAAGGGGGCGTGTATGATTTGTTTGAGCTGTATACCATGTGACCCAGCATGCTGACATTACCATACTTGTCCCCACAGTGTGCTCACTGTAGTCAAACCAAGGTCTGTTTATGTAAAGAGCTGTGAGTGGTTAGCATTTCTGCCTTTCAGCATAGGGGTCCTAGATTAAAATCCCTGTAGGAGCCAAACTTGGATTTTTTTCCCCTCAATGCACAAACCTGATTGTGGTTTCTCTTTTTCTTTTTATTTATTTGCACAGTTTGACTAATTAGTAAGGAGTAAAGAGGACAGGAGTAGAATGACGGCACCTGGAGTTGAACACTCGCTCAGCAGTGAGTGTGTGTAATTACTAAGGAGTACAGAGACCGGGAGTAGAATGACAGCACCTTGGGTTGAGTATTCACTAAGCAGTGAGTGTGTGTGATTACTAAGGAGTACAGAGGATGGGAGTAGAATGACAGCACCTGGGGTTGAACACTCACTCAGCAGTGAGTGTGTGCGATTACTAAGGAGTACAGAGGACAGGAGTAGAATGACAGCACCTGGGGTTGAACACTCACTCAGCAGTGAGTGTGTGCGATTACTAAGGAGTACAGAGGACAGGAGTAGAATGACAGCACCTGGGGTTCAGCACTCACTAAGCAGTTAGTGTGTGTGATTACTAAGGAGTACAGAGGACGGGAGTAGAATGACAGCACCTGGGGTTCAGCACTCACTAAGCAATGAGTGTGCGCGATTACTAAGGAGTACAGAGGACAGGAGTAGAATGACAGCACCTTGGGTTGAGCACTCACTCAGCATTAAGTGTTTGTAAATACTAAGGAGCACAGAGGATGGGAGTAAAATGACAGCACCTTGGGTTGAGCATTCACTCAGCAGTGAGTGTGTGTGATTACTAAGGAGTACAGAGGATGGGAGTAGAATGACAGCACCTGGGGTTGAGCACTCGCTCAGCAGTGAGTCTGTGTGATTACTAGACAGGGAAGAGACTGACAGTAGCTGCCTGAGAGGTGACGTCTGAGCATGTGCGGCCAGGACTGAGGAGCTCTCGTCCCCAATTGTATCCCCTGGAGATGAGCTGTACACTATGGATCAAGAAGGGAGCAGCTAAAACAAAAACGGTGCAGAACATTTAATAATAATGAATGGTGAAAATGTTTATTTAATTTGCAAGCTTCCCACATCAATTTTACTTTACAGTAAAACCCCTTTAACCAACTTGGTCGCCGTCCTCTGCAACCTCCTCCACTGTAAATCTGCGGTGTCTGAGTGTGGGCAGATAATCATATATGTGGAGAGCGCAGCAAATCCACCGATCCATATACCCTCCCGTATGGTCAGTCTGACGACGGCCGGATACAGGGCAGGAAATATGCGCCGGCCGTTTCCCCTGCAGCAGTAATGTATATCCTGAGCGGCTTCTCATGCACGGCTGATTTATGTGATCCAGAAGCCAGAAATACAGACGTTCTCCTCGCAATATTTATGTCTCTAGTCTAGAATCCCGGTCACAAGGAGACTCCTGGCAGAGAGTCCAGCAATAAGCAACATCTAAACATCTGATGTTTGGATTACGGCTCCCATGCTAATCTGTCAACTTCAACCATGCGGATTGTCACGCTGCAGGAGATCCAGGCTTACAGCAAACCTCTGAGCCACTGTGCTGTGCTAACCACTGAGCCACCGTGCTGCGCTGTGCTAACCACTGAGCCACCGTGCTGCACTGTGCTAACCATTGAGCCATCATGCCAACATGCTGCAATGTACTAATCACTGAGCAACCATGCTTAACCGTGCTAACCACTGAGCCACCAAGCTGCACTGTGCTAACCACTGAGCCATCGTGCTGCGCTGTGCTAACCACTGAGCCACCGTGCTCCGCTGTGCTAACCACTGAGCCACCGTGCTGCACTGTGCTGACCATTGAGCCATCGTGCCAACATGCTGCAATGGACTAATCACTGAGCAACCATGCTACACCGTGCTAACCACTGAGCCACCAAGCTGCACTGTGCTAACCACTGAGCCACCGTGCTGCACTGTGCTAACCACTGAGCCACCATGCTCCACTGTGCTAACCATTGAGCCACCAAGCTCCACTGTGCTAACCACTGAGCCACCATGTTCGACTGTGCTAACCACTGAGCCACCATGCTGCACTGTGCTAACCACTGAGCCACCATACTGCACTGTGCTAACCACTGAGCCACTGTGCTGCCCTGTGCTAACCACTGAGCCACCGTGCTGAACTGTGCTAACCATTGAGCCATTGTGCCAACATGCTGCAATGTACTAATCACTGAGCAACCATGCTACACCGTGCTAACCACTGAGCCACCAAGCTGCACTGTGCTAACCACTGAGCCACCAAGCTGCACTGTGCTAACCACTGAGCCACCAAGCTGCACTGTGCTAACCACTGAGCCACCATGCTGCACTGTGCTGACCATTGAGCCACCGTGCCAACATGCTGAAATGTACTAATCACTGAGCAACCATGCTACACAGTGCTAACCACTGAGCCACCAAGCTGCACTGTGCTAACCACTGAGCCACCAAGCTGCACTGTGCTAACCACTGAGCCACCAAGCTGCACTGTGCTAACCACTGAGCCACCAAGCTGCACTGTGCTAACCACTGAGACACCATGCTACACTGTGCTAACTACTGAGCCACCAAGCTGCACTGTGCTAACCACTGAGCCACCAATCTGCACTGTGCTAACCACTGAGCCACCAATCTGCACTGTGCTAACCACTGAGCCAACATGATACACTGTGCTAACCACTGAGCCAACATGATACACTGTGCTAACCACTAAGCCACCGTGCTTCATAGTGCTAAGCACTGAGCCACCATACTGCATTGTGCTGACCACTGAGCCACCGTGCTGGACTGCGCTGACCACTGAGCCACTGTGCTACACTGTGCTGACAACTGAGCCAATATGCTGCACTTTGCTAACCACTGAGCTATGCTGTGCTAACCATTGAGCCACCGTGCCACCATGCTGCAATGTGCTAATCACTGAGCCACCAAGCTACACTGTTCTAACTACTGAGCCAACGTGCTACACTGTGCTAACTACTGAGCCACAATGTTATACTGATATAAGCATTGAGCTGACATGCTGCCCATTTTTTGCGCATTTGCCTTGTTATGCACTGCATAGAAAAGCGGGAGTGCAGGACCATAATCAGAGCGAACAGAAACCAAAAGATAAAATCGAGTATAAAGAAGATTCCCGTTCTTACAAAGACAAATCAAAATATGCAGCAAGAGAAATATCCAATGAAGAAAATGTTGTATTACATCTTTTCATAACTGAGATCTTGTAACATTAACGAGTCACATGACTCCATGAAGGGAAAATGGCAAATAGGGCATAATATGTACATGGTCATTGCCAGTGGTTTAGACATTGATGAGGTGAGGGTGGAGTTATTTTGAGGGCACCACCCTGTTATACAAGCCGTGCACTGACTACTTTACACTGTATCCAAGGGTCAGATCTTCAGTGTTGTCCCAAGAAAATATATAATACAATATTTACAAAAAAGTGAGGGGTGTAGTCACTCTCATGAGATACTGTATCTACCATGTATGTTAGACTCCATTCTCATCATGTTTTTGGCTTTAGCAACTAGTACATAAAGCATATATATATTCATATATTCATAGACTATTGTCTATATATACCCCTAGGGCTTAGCCAGATTATACATTTGAAGACCTTTCCCAAGGAATCTTGATGGATACCACAAAAAATTTGATGTGAACGGGGAATAACCTCCAGCTATCATAATGCGACTACAAGGCAAAATGATAGGACTCTAGGAAAGCTGGCAGCCATGTTGGTTGTCAACCAGTTTTCCAGGTTACAATTTTTTAACTACTTGGAAGTAGAGGAGAAGTGTTCTTGCCAGGTTGGTTCATAGAGCCACAGCCAGTTTCAGGCTCCCACTTCCTGTTCAGGCTGTGGTTGGTTCTACAGCTTCAGGCTCCCACTTCCTGGTCAGGCTGTGGGCAGTTCTACAGCTTCAGGTTCCCACTTCCTGGTCAGGCTGTGGGCAGTTCTACAGCTTCAGGTTCCCACTTCCTGGTCAGGCTGTGGTTGGTTCTACAGCTTCAGGTTCCCACTTCCTGGTCAGGCTGTGGGCAGCTCTACAGCTTCAGGCTCCCACTTTCTGTTAAGGCTGTGAGTGATTCTATAGCTTTAGGCTTCCACTTCCTATTCAGCCTGTGGGCCGTTTTACAGCTTCAGGCTCCCACTTTCTGTTCAGGCTGTGGGTGATTCTATAGCTTTAGGATTCCACTTCCTATTCAGTCCATGTGGGTCGTTTTACAGCTTCAGGCTCCCACTTTCTGTTAAGGCTGTGGGCAGTTGTACGGCTTCTGGCTCCTACTTCCTGTGCAGGCTCTACAGCTTCCGGCTCCTACTTCCTGTGCAGGCTGTGGGCAGTTCTACAGCTTCTGGCTCCTACTTCCTGTGCAGGCTCTACAGCATGGCTCCTACTTCCTGTGCAGGCTCTACAGCCTCCGGCTCCTACTGCCTGTGCAGGCTCTACAGCTTCCGGCTCCTACTTCCTGTGCAGGCTCTACAGCTTCCGGCTCCTACTTCCTGTGCAGGCTCTACAGCCTCCGGCTCCTACTTCCTGTGCAGGCTCTACAGCTTCCGGCTCCTACTGCCTGTGCAGGCTCTACAGCTTCCGGCTCCTACTTCCTGTGCAGGCTCTACAGCTTCCGCTCCTACTTCCTGTGCAGGCTCTACAGCTTCCGGCTCCTACTTCCTGTGCAGGCTCTACTGCTTCCGGCTCCTACTTCCTGTGCAGGCTCTACTGCTTCCGGCTCCTACTTCCTGTGCAGGCTCTACAGCTTCCGGCTCCTACTTCCTGTGAAGGCTCTAGAGCTTCCGGCTCCTACTTCCTGTGCAGGCTCTACAGCTTCCGGCTCCTACTTCCTGTGCAGGCTCTACAGCTTCCAGCTCCTACTTCCTGTGCAGGCTCTACAACTTCCGGCTCCTACTTCCTGTGCAGGCTCTACAGCTTCCAGCTCCTACTTCCTTTGCAGGCTCTTCAGCTTGCGTCTCCTACTTCCTGTGCAGGCTCTACAGCTTCCGGCTCCTACTTCCTGTGCAGGCTCTACTGCTTCCGGCTCCTACTTCCTGTGCAGGCTCTACAGCTTCCGTCTCCTACTTCCTGTGCAGGCTCTACAGCTTCCAGCTCCTACTTCCTGTGCAGGCTCTACAGCTTCCGTCTCCTACTTCCTGTGCAGGCTCTACAGCTTACGGTTGCGTGCCAAAGTGCACCCCACAAATACGGTAAAATCAATTAACAAGCTGATCCAGAGATTTTTTTGATTGCCAGATTGGAGTCAGTAAGAAATTTTTTCCCTAAAATGAGGACAATTGGCTTCTACCTCATGGGCGTGTTTGCCTTCCTCTGGATCAATACTCTAGGACAACAGGCTGAAATGGATGAGCGTCTGTCTTTTTTAGCCTAGAAAACGATGTAAGTGCAAGCCCCGCAAATACGATCCAAAGTCAATTAACAAGTACAGCACTCATTGAATGATGTGTAAAACATTTTGTGATTGTATTTCTCGG
The DNA here is from genome assembly GCA_025379985.1 of Phyllomedusa bahiana. Taxonomy (NCBI): domain Eukaryota; kingdom Metazoa; phylum Chordata; class Amphibia; order Anura; family Hylidae; genus Phyllomedusa; species Phyllomedusa bahiana. The sequence goes on from JAODAL010047528.1 coordinate 9,714, forward strand.
TGTGTAATCACAACCATAAAAAAAGAAAGTGACCTGTCCCATCTTTCGGGCTCCAAGACATACGGCGCAATACAAGGCAGAGAGCGGCCCCGCGTTGAAAGTACGCTCTGGCCAATGCATACTTTCAACAGCGCTACCGAAGTCGTATTGTGGCGCGTACCTGCGCGAGCCACAATACGCCACTTGAACTTACCCTAATGGCTAACCAATGGGTGAGGGTCTCGCTGTAGTCTACATCCTTACAAGGCATCTAAATGGGGGTTTTCCTGATGGAACCACCAACCCTTCATCACTTTTTAGGATTATTGGTGATGAGCACACGTCACCTAGGTAGGATTACTGTTATATAGACCCACTTGAGCTTCACACCGACTCCAACCACTTTCCATGTCTATTCTCCAACTGTCAACAGAAACCGTCTCTAGCAGACCGCTGCGTGCGCTACGGCGTGTGTTATCTGGCTAGATTGGTCGGGGGCGCATTACCACAGTGCAGCGGTTGCAAAAAAAATTTTTTAAAAAATTGATAAATACTGCTCAGATGCAATGAGTTATCCAAACCCATTAAAGGGATATTCCTGACACACTAATCAGCTCTAAACACGCAGCCAATGGTAAATAATCACCAAATACACTGCTGTTCTGATTTTGCTTCATTTCGGAGTTAGATCAGCTCTTATCTTCTGCTTGTGTACACAAGCTTCCCTAGGTTTCGGACCACCCCTCGCTGCTCTGCCAGTGGCCGGGATGGTGATGTGTCTTCCTGGTGTTGCTCATCAGCAGCAAGGTGGCTTGTTTATGTTTCCTACTGAGAAAGTTTAACCCTTTAGAGCTCTGTAGGCTTGTGCCCTGCTGTTAAAACCTCACCATTACTAATGTCCCTTTAACAGGCTTGGCTAGAAATAGCAGGGCTTACCTAGAGCGTACCTTGGTGGGTGATGCTCCTATATAGGCGATAGAGGTACAGAGGTCGGGGGTCCGGTATTCCATCCGACTGCTAATAGTCCTGACCACCTTCGTGAGTGACGGGTTACATGGTTTATAGGTTATAGATATAATTGTCTTGATATGGACTGCCTTTATTACCATATGCAGTGTATGTCAGATTTCAATGTACAATTCTAATCTGTGACCCTAGGGATGTACAAACCTGTTGGTGGGCACAGCACTTCTTGAACAGTATGGGAATCAATAAGTGAAAGCCTAAGACAGGTCTGGACCACCTTCTCAGTGTTTATACAGGCATTGGAGGTCTGGGGTGTACTGCTCCTCTCATTCTATGCAATATATACCAGATTCCAGTGTTACATTTTAATATGAGGTCTTAGAGACATGCAAACCTATCAGTTGCCACAACTTATCGAGCACAGCATGCAAACCAACAAAGGAAAGAGTCTAAGGGCATGTCCCCACTGCACGGGTTTTCAGCCGGTTTGCGGTTTTTCAGAATGCCTGAAGAACCGGCCGAAAATGAGCACAATTGTGCTCTATGGAAAACCCGTGCAGCAGTCCCCACTGCACGTGTTTTCCGTCGGGCAGTTTTGCCGCCGGCGGCCCGCTCAAAAAACATTGACCATGTTCATTCTTCCGCCCGGTTTCCGGACGGAATATGAACAATTCAATGGGAGGGGGGAGGGCTCTTCTCCGCTCATCGCGGAGAAAAGCCGTCCCCCCCGCGGCCGTGGGGACGGCTGCAAAACCGGACAAATACCAGCCGGCAAACTGACCGGTATTTGTCCCTTGCCGTGGGTACATGCCCTAACGCATGGAAGGATTGCATCCTCAGTATTTGCACGGAAACTGGCAACACGACAATTTTTATGCAGTTCAAGTGACATGTTTTGTAGTATTTCTTTTGGTTAAGTTAAAGAAGAGGAAAATGAAAACTGGTGAGGAGGCATTAAGATTCCACCAACCTATTACAAGTATGACACATCCATTTTACCCTGTTGTAACTCTGTTGTAATTCTTGCTATGTCACTGACTGTAAATATTGGATGTGTCACACATATATGTTCTTATAATCATTTTGTTACATTGACTGGAATATTGATGTCTAATAAAAAAAAATATTTGAAAGAAATAGCAGGGCTGATATGCCAGTTACAATGCAGAACCACACACACAGCCTGAATAGGAAGAGTGAGCCTGAAGCTGTAGAATCGCCCACAGCCTGAACAGGAAGTGGAAGCCTGGAGCTGTAGAACCATCCACAGCCTGAACAGGAAGTGGCAGCCTGAAGCTATAGAACCACCCACAGCCTGAACAGGAAGTGGAAGCCTGGAGCTGTAGAACCCTCCACAGCCTGAACAGGAAGTGGAAACCAGAAGCTGTAGAACTGCCCCCAGCCTGAAGAGGAAATGGAAGCCTGAAGCTATAGAACCGCCCACAGCCTGAACAGGAAGTGGCAGCCTGAAGCTATAGAACCACCCACAGCCTGAACAGGAAGTGGAACCGATCGCACAGGCAGAGACTGTTCAATTCTTTTACACTACAGAACATTCTTTGGATGCTTACTATTTGGACTAATGATATAACTGGCAATGGAAAACTCAAATATCTCTCAATTGAATGGTCTTCAACCACAGGCAACAGCTCACTACATACAACAAATGTGCACCTGGTTTAGGCAGCTGAGTGTCTCTTAGATATTGATTACGTTACTGGGGGGACACAGTATTGGCTCTACTTAAATTCATGTCAGAAAAATCTGATTAATATTGCAGACTGAGACAGACAATATATTTTAAAGGGCTCATGGGAAATGAGCTAGGACTCTTGTAGCGCCACCTATTGGATGTCGCGTTCCACAATTCACATCCGAGTGTTGCGCCTTTTCACTGAGCCTTGTAATGTGAATGGGATTAAAGCCACACCAGTTATTAATCTGCAGACAGCTGTTTTGGGATATTTTAAAGGGCTCATAGAAATTGAGCTAGGACTCTTGTAGTGCCACCTATTGGATGTAGTTTTCCCACAATTCACATCCGAGTGTTGCACCTATTCACTGAGCCTTGTAATGTGAATGGGATTAAAGCCACACCAGTTATTAATCTGCAGACAGCCGTTTTGGGATATTTTAAAGGGCTCATAGAAATTGAGCTAGGACTCTTGTAGTGCCACCTATTGGATGTAGTTTTCCCACAATTCACATCTGAGTGTTGCACCTATTCACTGAGCCTTGTAATGTGAATGGGATTAAAGCCACACCAGTTATTAATCTGCAGACAGCTGTTTTGGGATATTTTAAAGGGCTCATAGAAATTGAGCTAGGACTCTTGTAGCGCCACCCATTGGATGAAGCGTTCCGCAATTCACATCCGAGTGTTGCACCTATTCACTGAGCCTTGTAATGTAAATGGGATTAAAGCCACACCAGTTATTAATCTGCAAGCATTCATTCCGGGATGTCTTCCCATTATCAGTGCAGAGTAGAATAGTGTCTGGCTGAGTGAGAGGCTCTAGGGGTAGCTCAAAATACCCAGCTGTCCTCAAAGGAAACCATGTAGTTGTGTGGAGACTTATACACCATTACTTGTTCCACTGAAATTTAAATACATTCTAAAGGACTTATAGGAAGCGAGCTAGCGCCATCTATTAGATGTAGTCTTCCTGAAGCCTCTCACCTAGCCAATCAGAATTGTACACTGCACTGAAGAGGGGCAATACCCTGGACCTGAAGCAACACTGGAGACGACAGCGTGAAACGCGTAGTCCCTATATCTGATGTATGGTAAAAGTTTATTTTTTATGTTTTCATATTATTATTGTTTTTATGTATGTTTTTTTGAGCCCTTAATGTCCAATAAATACTTTAAGGTATGATTATGTGTGACATATCATTGCCAGGATGTTCTGAGCTTCTAAAATGCATAAGAGACCTATCTATACGCTATTATTTTCTTGGCCAATTTTAACTATTTTCCCCATGAGCCCTTGGAATATTTTTACATTTCAGTGGAGCAACTAAAGGTGTAAAAGTCTTCACCCACGTACATGCTGCCTCTCCCTAACGAGGAATGTTACCCCTTTTGAAACATTGGCATGAAGTGCCCGCTGCCAAGCTGTGACCCCACCTATCACCACATGGGGCTTAAAGGTTGCTTCATTTGATACCGACCTATTGCTGTGGATACACTGACTAATAGGTAGAAACTTTACTATATGGTTGTCAGGCAGCGTGTCCCCAACAACGGGACAGCCTCACATTTTTCCAAGCTGAAATGACCGTATAGAAGGGACAAAGTGACTGAAACCAAACCACTCTAAGCTCACTATGGCCTAAACAGTATTTATAGACTTCATTGCATATACACTACTCACAGAAAGTTTGGGATATTTGACTTCTGGTTAAATTTTCAGGATGAACATAAAAGTTCTTGAATTTTTTTTTTAAATGCACTAAATGATCCATCTCTTCCCCTTTAGATGCACTCGTCCAGCTGTTCAGTGTTTCAGGACTTTTTGCACAACTTGCTGATCTCTAACAAAAGCTTAATGGAAAAATCCCCAACAGGTGTTTGATCCCTGAATCCCCCAATACATTTAGGGGATCAATTTGAATTTGGATTTAAACCGTCCTCCTCATCCTGTTGTTCACACTGTGACATCATGAGACCAAGACAACACCTTACAATTGACCAGCAGGACCTCGCCATTGCCAGGCTTCAAGCAGGACGCTCTCAGACAGAAGTGGACACTTAGCTTAGAGTGTCATCAGCAGGTTGTATCAGAGATACAGAGAGACTGGAAGAGTCACAGAAAGGCAAAGAAGTGGACGTGCTCTAGCTCCATCACACACTAATGACCGCTTCATTGTAACCAATGCCCTGTGGAGCCGGATGATGAATGCCGCACAGCTCCAGGCACGTTTAAGGGAGGTGAGAGGCACCAAGTGTCACGTCAGAGCATTTGCTACCATTTACATCAGCATTGTTTATTTTACAATAATTGGGCCTTCCAGCAGCACTCGCTGTGATGGGAAGACCCTTTTAAGTGAAAGCATTCTATTCGGAATATCATTCCTTCCTACTACAGTCAGTGGGTGAATATACTATACAAGTGCCAGTGGACGCCCAGTGGAAAATTATCTGCAGGGCCTGCGCACAAGTCAGGAGGCCACAGCATATATAGTGTAGCAGCCCACACCAAACCGGGTGTCACACTACTGTGTATACTGTGATGTTTCATTCGATGAGGTGGCAGGGGCGGAGGTTGGATACACTATAGAAATACTAGCCTGCTGACTCGTGAGCATGACCAGCAGATAATTATCCACTGGGCGTCCACTCTAGTCAGCATTCAGGGAGTATGGCTACACTATAGAAGCGACAGCCTCCAGACTAGTGAGCATGCTCACGTGAGACGGGCGAGCATGCTCACGTGAGACGGGCGAGCATGCTCACGTGAGACGGGCGAGCATGCTCACGTGAGACGCCCTCTGACTGGAGTAGACCATGATGACATTCCAAATGGATGACTCAAGGGGGACAACATGTAGGGAACAGTAAATGAAGACTATTTCCAAATATATTGCTCTGTATAGTTTGCTTTATAGACGAGATAAGAGATTTTATCTGCTCTGAGTGAACACAGGTTTCATCTCTGTTACCGTCTCTTGATCTCCCCTTGCTCTCCTCTGTCTTTTCTTTGCTGCATCACCACCGTGGCTCAACTGGCGACACTGACTGAGTAACAGAGTTGACTATCTCTAACAAACATAAAGGAGACTAATATACATTTTGCTTTACTTTGAGCTCTGAAGCACACTTCTCTTAGATAAAATCTTCTTTTCCCCTCTTGTCTGCGACATAAAGGGTTCACACCGACTGAGCAGCGGGAACAGAGTGTCTATTAAACAAAGAACTAATCTTTTACTTGAGTTCTGAAGTTTAGATAAATCTTCTGTCTATTCGCCATCAAGCGCGGATATGAGTCATTGTAATCAGTATAGAACCCACAGTGATGAAGAACACGCATGAAGCTAAAGCTCTGTGAAACAACATGGAGAGAAGCCCTTTAAGGCCATAGAAGATATAATAAAAATAATGTGAAAACAAAATAAATAAAATATATATAAATTCAATAAAGTCTATTTATAGTCAGCTAAAAGAAAAAAAAAAAAAGATTTTTGTGAAATGCCTGAAGGTAGAAAAAAATCTTCAGGTAACAACAGTGTAAGATTCATTTTCACCCACAATAACTCCCACACGGTGTCTCGTGAATGCCACGCGCGGCTGTGGTATATAGGAGCGCTGTTTGACGGTTCTACGCGCAGAGATATTTTGAGATCCCGAAACATCTAGGAACAGCTGAATTTTTCAGCAAATGCTTTCCCTAAGAATTCCTAGAAATCCGGAGAGTGGAAGGAAGGGAGAGGATGAAAGGGTCTGGTTTCAAGTTCAACTAATATATATTTTATAGTCTATAGAGGCGTCTAGTGCTATTGTCACATTGCAACGATTCCTGCTCAGGGCAGGGAAGGAAAGAATACACTATAGACTCAGAGGACATGGACGGGATTCACACCTCACAGTCACAACATGGATTGAATTTTCCTTTTTTCCGTATTCAAATGCGTTTATTGAAAGAATTGCAAGAAATACAGTACACAAGCATAACCAGAACCAATGCAAATGCTGTAGAGAACAGTAATTATGCAATACAAAGAGACGGAACTAAACTCTTTTTCTGCCATGATACAGAAACAGAAGTATTACGCACAATCGAATACTAATAAAACCGTAATACTAATTTGGCAAAGAGACCAGGATAACCGATCTCTAAATTGGGCCCTGTATGTGTGAGACATGCGATTGAATTTTCCTTAATTCACATCATTTGCATTTATTACCACACTTGGAGCAAGAACTAAAAGAACAATTGAAAGTCTGCTCAACCCTCACCCACATATAGAGACTGAAAGCTTTCCTACTATCAGTGTGTACAGAGCTTCTCTCCTCTATCATATAACCCTATATATCACAGAGCTCAGCTCCTCTCCTCCATCGTATAACCCTATATATCACAGAGCTCAGCTCCTCTCCCTCTATCATATATCCCTATATATCACAGAGCTCAGCTCCTCTCCTTTATCATATAACCCTATATATCACAGAGCTCAGCTTCTCTCCTCCTATCATATAACCCTATATATCACAGAGCTCAGCTCCTCTCCTCTATCATATAATCCTATATATCACAGAGCTCAGCTTCCTCTCCTCATCATATAACCCTATATATCACAGAGCTCAGCTCCTCTCCTCAATCATATACCCTATATATCACAGAGCTCAGCTTCTTCTCCTCTATCATATAACCCTATATATCCAGAGCTCAGCTTCTCTCCTCATATCATATAACCCTATATATCACAGAGCTCAGCTCCTCTCCTCTATCATATAACCCCATATATCACAGAGCTCAGCTTCTCTCCTCCATCATATAACCCTATATATCACAGAGCTCAGCTTCTCTCCTCTATCATATATCCCTATATATCACAGAGCTCAGCTCCTCTCCTCTATCATATAACCCTATATATCACAGAGCTCAGCTCCTCTCCTCTATCATATAACCCTGTATATCACAGAGGTTAGCTCCTCACATCTATCATATAACCCTATATATCACAGAGCTTAGCTCCTCTTCTCTATCATATAATCCTATATATCACAGAGCTCAGCTCCTCTCCTCTATCATATAATCCTATATATCACAGAGCTCAGCTCCTCTCCTCTATCATATAACCCTATATATCACAGAGCTCAGCTTCTCTCTCTCTATCATATAACCCTATATATCACAGAGCTCAGCTCCTCTCCCTCTATCATATACCGCTATATATCACAGAGAACAGCTCCAATCCTCTATCCTATAACACAAAATATCACAGAGCTCAGCTCCTCTGCACTATCATATAACCCTATATATCACAGAGCTCAGCATCCTCTATCATATATACCCTATATATCACAGAGCTCAGCTCTCTCCTCTATCATATAACCCTATTAATCACAGAGCTCAGCTCCTCTCCTCTATCATATAAACTCTATATGTCCCGAGCTCAGCTTCCTCTCCTCTATCATATAACCCTCTATATCCCAGAGTTCAGCTTCTTTTCTCTATTATATAACCCTATATATCACAGAGCTCAGCTTCTCTCTATCATATATCCCTATATATCACAGAGCTCAGCTCCTCTCCTCTATCATATAACCCTATATATCACAGAGCTCAGCTCCTCTATCATATAACCCTATATATCACAGAGCTCAGCTCCTCTATCATATATCCCTATATATCACAGAGCTCAGCTCCTCTCCTCTATCATATAACCCTATATATCACAGAGTTCAGCTTCTTTTCTCTATTATATAACGCATCAATATTCTAACACATTTAAACTTTAGGTCAGAGAAAGCAAGATTGGGAAAGTCCTCATTACATCCCCTTTACGTTCTCTTAGTATATTTGCCAGTATAATAGACCGTGTAATTAGTCCCAGGTGACATATAGCAAATAAGGACGTGCAATGAATCCCCCCTCACGTACCTCTGTGGCAGACATGAAAGAGTCGTTTGAAGCAATGCTTAATGTGTCTCTCATCCCGAAATCTCCTCCATTATCCAGCAGCGTGACGTCCGTGTCCTTATCTTCAAAAAGAATAAAGCGTGAATAATTTCACATCATCTATTAAACTGCTTAATCATTAATGCAGGCGCCGTATGAAATGAGCTTGATCCACTGAAACCCATTACATTGAGGCTGAAATACAGGAGCATCTGCTCTTCTCCTGGGTCCCCATGACAACCCTTCCTGTGCCCTAAAAGCTTAGTTCTATAATAGGGTCATATAGATACGATACAGAATGCTAAGTTTCATAACGATGCTAAAAAAAAAAAATAGAACTGTATTTTGTCTTTATGATAACACTAAGCTAAGAGTACAGGTCCAGGAAGTGTTATCATGAGTAATAGTAACACAGATGCATTACAAAGGCAAATGTAAGTGGACAGTTACTGACAGATCCATAATAAAGTGGAGGATAAGAATAAGTACAGCAGCACAGAGTATTACAGGAGATGCTTGTGTAGTTAAAATGTAAAAGGAAAAAAAAAAAGAGGGGGTGCTCCTCTAGTGTAATATAGTTAAACAATAAGGGGGTTGTGCTATAATTGGAGGCACATAGTCTCCAAAAAAATGGGAATCTCGCAAGAGAAAAGAGAGTGACTTTTGATCAGTATATTTACTATTTTGCCATAGGCAAACTTAAACTCTATCAGTTCTCAATCTATAAAGCACTAAAACTTAACTTTTATTATGTATAACTCTTAACCTCTATATACACTATTTAAAAACCTGATTTCTAACCTCATCATTTAACCCTTTCTACTTCTGAAGGAAGGAATAGCTCCTTTTTTTAATTATCAAGTCTGGTGGAACATCACCTATTAACAGGAAAGCCTTATATATACAGCAATGTACTAACTCCAGTAAGGCCCCCTTGTGACACCCTCTGCAGCGGGTTACACTTGTAAACAGAGGTGAGAAATCACAATTTAAAATGTCATGCCTGACCTCCCCAACATGTTTCACCAGCTAAGCTGCTTCATCAGGGGTTAGAGGTCCGGTCCCCTGATGAACCCCTGAGGAAGCCAGCTTAGCTGGTGAAACATGTTGGGGAGGTCAGGCATGACGTTTTAAATTGTGATTTCTCACCTCTGTTTACAAGTGTCCCTTATTTGTTTTGTGTCCATTAGATTAGGGACGACTGCCCAAGTAGGAGGCTTGGGATCCCTTACTGGAGTTAGTAAATTGCTGTATATATAAGCCTTTCCTGTTAATAGGTGGTGCTCCACCAGACTTGATATTAAAAAAGGAGCTATTCCTTCCTTCAGAAGTGAAAGGGTTACATGGTGAGGTTAGAAATCAGGTTTTTAAATAGTGGGTATAGAGGTTAAGAGTTATACATAATAAAAGTTACGTTTTAGTGTTTTATAGATAGAGAACTGATAGAGTTTAAGTTTGCCTATGGCAAAATAGTAAATATAATTGGAGGCACAGCACTCTTCAGCACTTAGCTTCTTGGAGCAGAATACAGCAGCCGCAGTTACACTGCAAACCACAAGTCCGTGGTATTGGGAACAGTCATAGGAGTAAAGAAAAATAAAATCTCGACGCTTCGCTGAAATTAATTGCCACAATGGGGGGAAAAATATAAAAACCTTTACTGTTGAAAGCAATAGTAAACATCTATGACCTGAACCAGCACTTCCTCAGAAGTTTGCCAAAACCAGGAAAGGAGTATAGATCTACTCTCACTCAGTAATACCAGGACAAAGCAAAGATATTTGAACTTTGCTCTGTCCCTGTATTACTGGGATTAATGGATGAGAGTTGATCTACTGCTTTCCCATTTTTTGACAAAGTCCTGAGGAAGTGCTGGTGCAGCTTGAAACGCGTAGAGTGATATGGTCCTTGGTGTTTACTATTGCTTTTAACAATAAAAGTTTTTATATTTTTTCCCCCCATTGTGGCAATGAATTTCAGTGAAGCCCCGAAGTTTAATTTTTCTTTACCCCTATGATTGTTCCCGATACCAAGGATGTGTGGTTTGGAGTGTACCTGTGGCTGCTGTATTCTGCTCCAAGGAGATAAGTGCTGAACCGTGCGGTGCCTCCAATCATAGCAAAATAATACAGAAATCATCTTAGGCTATATTCACACGGGCAAATTTTGCGTCGTATTTGCGCTCTAATGCGAGCGAGATGCGCCCCATAATTACGGTAATCCATAGCTCTCATAGAGAACAAACCTACAGTCCCTATCCCGTTCGTAACCCGGGGACTGCCTGTATAGTCTATGGTACAGTGAATAACAGCATTAGAAAGAACATCTTGTCTCGCAAAATATAAGCCCTCATGTCCGAGTAGATGGAAAATTAAAAAACTTTATGACTCTTGGAAAACAGGGAAGAAAAAAAAAAAATAACGGAACGACCCAAAAAACGCCTGGTCCTTAAAGGGGTTGTCTCATCTCATAATTCCATACGATGCATGAATGAAATAATGCTGCTTGGCTCTGTCACTTCCTGGTCAAGCTGTCTGTAATTAGCAGATGAGCACCATGTATTCAGACTTCTCTGTTTATCAGTCTAGATTAAATAAATTACCTTCTCTGAGGTCCGGAGAAACTTCTGAGCTAATGTAAACAGTAGAGTAATTAGTTTTTTTTCTGAAAGATCAGATAACACACAAGCTCTCACTGCCCTAAGTTCTGTGCTTCCCAGACCTGTGTGATGTTGTCACTCCCTGCTATCAGATAGAACAAACAGCAGGGGGGAGAAGTACACAGGTCAGTCACTTGGGGAACCAGAGAGAGCTCAGAAGGTGATAAAATCACTTGTAGCTCCTTAACAAAAAAAAAAAAATAAAAAAGAACAATGCAATATATTTGGAAAACGTCTTAATTTAGTGTTCCCTATATTTTGAAAGCTAATCTTTGTAGTGAGACAACCCCTTTAAGAGGTTAACAGAACAGATAGTAACAGAAGTATTTAAAGGGGTTGTCTCACTACATTGATTCCTCTTACCTCAGTCCTGTTTTCTTGGTTTCATTTTGATTTCAGGGGCGTGTTTACTGGCTTCCACTAGGCTGTAGTAGAAGTCCGGTCTGTAGCTATAGCAACCAGTGCTGGCCGCCTATCCGGAGAGATTAAACAGGTCTGGAGCTATAGCAACCAGTGCTGGCAGCCTATCAGGAGAGACTGAACAGGTCTGTATCTATAGAGACCTGAGGAGCTGATGCAGCCCATACAAGAGGGGATATCTAGGAATAGGTAGGACACTGGTAATGGACATATATTGCAAAGTGACTTCTTTTTGCAAGATCTTTAACATAAAAAGCAATCCTTGTAGTGAGACAACCCCTTTAAGTATGGCCAAGTCTCCCAGTCCTGTCCCAGCACCAATACAACCTCGAATAGAGTAATCCAAGACAGACAATTTATTGGAGACAATCCCACCTGACAGCAGCAATCTACGCCGCTCCTCATCTCAGCCTGCATTAATAATCAGATTTTTCTTACCGTAATTAAAAAAAAAAAAAAAAAAAACTACGGTCAGAGTACAGCTACATCCTCAAATCCTTTATAAACATTTAGCGGCACACTTATCATGGCAGTTCCTGCTAAAATACTGGTATAGAGAACATTAGATAATAAAGACCGCCCACTGGACTCCTAAACCCAGAACAAAACAGTAAGTTAAATGAATGAAATAAATTCTCCGGACTCTTTCCCCACAAAAAAAATAAATAAAAAATAAATCTATCAATCCGCTCAGCTCTTCCAGCTCTGCAACATGCTCTGCAGATTGAACAGCGTATAAAATGTGAAAGACTTCCTACAATATATACAATCCAATCCCAGTGTGTTGCAATATCCCTGGCGCTATCCGTACCATCTACACTCACAAGGGAGCTGCATGGTCTACGTCAGGAGTGTCAAACTGCGGCCCTCCAGCTGTTGGGAAACTACAACTCCCATCATGCATTTGTATAATCTATAACAGTGGGCATGATGGGAGTTGTAGTTTCCCAACAGCTGGAGGGCCGCAGTTTGACACCCCGGTCTACGGCATTAAAATCCCCAATATGCGACGTTCAGAAATCTCGGACCCTGGCAGCCGTCAGCCGACTCCGGAAAACTCTCTTCAGTTTGATGAATATTTTTAGTAATATTAAACCAGGTCCATAAATCAAAAGATTGTTTCCTCTGTGGACGAGGGATTTCATGGACTTGTATGGAGAATGAGATGTTAATCTGCCCTCTGGATCGTTTCCATTCTTTCCAGCCCTGAGACTGGTCCTGCAGAAACTGGGGTAATACATTATGATGTCTAAACCTCAGACGAGTCTGCTTTACCTCCGCCGGCCTCCGGATCCGATGCTTCACCGGAATGACATGGAGTTACACATACACCACTGACCTAGAACGAGTCTAGAATACGGTGATGAATATACACTGCAGGATGTACTGCTCTGAGGAAGACAGGAGAATATATACTGTAGGTGATCGGAACATCTGTCAGTTACCAAACACTATGACACTATCCATAGGGGCCCTGAACAGACCTGCTTCCAATCATGATAAAATTCTGCCTATCTGCAGCTGCCTCTAGGGGGAGCTCCCTGCATACAGATTTACAGTGGGGAAAAAAGTATTTAGTCAGCCACCAATTGTGCAAGTTCTCCCACTTAAAAAGATAAGAGAGGCCTGTAATTGACATCATAGGTCGACCTCAACTGTGAGACTAAAAATGAGAAAACAAATCCCGAAAATCACATTGTCTGATTTGGAAAGAATTTATTTTTCAAATTATGGTGGAAAATAAGTATTTGGTCAATAACAAAAGATCATCTCAATACTTTGTTCTATTTCCTTTGTTGGCAATGACAGAGGTCAAGCGTTTTCTGTCTTCACAAGGTTGGCACACACTGTTGCTGGTATGTTGGCTCATTCCTCCATGCAGATCTCCTCTAGACCAGTGATGTTTTGGGGCTGTTGTTGGGCAACACGCACTTTCAACTCCCTCCAAAGGTTTTCTATGGGGTTGAGATCTGGAGACTGGCTAGGCCACTCCAGGACCTTGAAATGCTTCTTAAGAAGCCACTCCTTCAATGCCCTGGCGGTGTGCTTGGGATCATTGTCATGCTGAAAGACCCAGCCACGTTTCATCTTCAATGCCCTTGCTGATGGAAGGTTTGCACTCAAAATCTCACGATACATGGCCCCATTCATTCCTTCATGTACACGGATCAGTCATCCTGGTCCCTTTGCAGAGAAACAGCCCCAAAGCATGATGTTGCGTCCCTCCCCCCTCCCCCATGCTTCACAGTAGGGACGGTGTTCTCTGGATGCAACTCAGCATTCTCTCTCCTCCAAACAGGACGAGTTGTGTTTCTAGCAAACAGTTCTCCTTTGGTTTCATCTGACCATATGACATTCTCCCAATACTCTTCTGGATCATCCAAATGCTCTCTAGCAAACTTCAGTCGGGCCCGGACATATACTGGCTTAAGCAGGGGGACACATCTGGCACTGCAGGATCTGAGTCCCTGGCAGTGTAGTGTGTTACTGATAGCAGCCTTTGTTACGTTGGTCCCAGCTCTCTGCAGGTCATTCACTACGTCCCCCCGTGTGGTTCTGGGATTTTTGCTCTCTGTTCTTGTGATCATTTTGACCCCATGGGGTGAAACCTTGCGTGGAGCCCCAGATAGAGGGAGGTTATCACTGTTCTTGTATGTCTTCCATTTTCTAATTATTGCTCCCACAGTTGATTTCTTCACACCAAGCTGCTTGCCTATTGCAGATTCAGTCATCCCAGCCTGGTGAAGGGCTACCATTTTGTTTCAGGTGTCCTTATTTTTTTTTTTTTTTTTTTTTTTAAAAAAAATTTTATTGCATTTTCAAACATTTAAACAGTGAACACATATCTCTGACATGTAATAGTGGTCATATCACGTATTTGCATAATCTCCGGGCCTGTGCCTGGAATATGTAGATAATACATACAGAGAGAGAACATCAATTTACAAGGGTACAAAAGAAATTAAACAAAATAAAATATAATTAAACAAAATATCAACACTACTAAAGTGCAACTGCGTCCTATCTTCATCTCTTGCGACCGTGTGGTCCTTCATGGAACCCCATACTCAAGGCCAAAGTTCCTCAGACCTGAAGTCTCCCCAGCGTGCCCCCAATTCCCTCCCTACAGTACCAATCGGTATATTTGAACCTCTGCATAAGGGCTTCTATCTCCCTATCGGAATAATGCGATTCTATGAAGGTTCTCCAACGTCTGAAGAACCCTGGGGTTCGGATCTCCTTGCGCCTCTCTGTCTCCAGTCTGTCCGCTATAAGATAATCCTCCAGCTGCTTTATGACCCCGGAGATTGACGGGAGAGTGGGCTTCAGCCATAACTGTAAGAGGCTTCGTTTTGCTGCCAAAAGGGCAATGTGTACTATTCCCGGGAAACCGGTGGAGTGGACTGACTCCTCAGAACCCTCTCCCCCATCCGCGTCCGGAGGCCTGGGGCAGTGGAAGATCAGGAGTTCATAATGTTTCTCTAGGGTGACCCCGAAGTGAAGCTGAATATATTGGAGAATTGTGTCCCAGTAGGATTGTGTATAGCTGCATTCCCACAGACCGTGCCATAGGTCCGTTTTATGTGTGCCGCATTTAGGGCAGTGCTGCAATCTATCGGGGAAGTTCTGAGAGGGGGGGAGATTGAAGGCGTAGATGGCGTTGTGTATTATCTTGAAGTAAGTTTCCCGCCAGGTCTCGCAGATGATGTGTTTCCGTATGCTCACCACACCCTTCAGGATCATATCTGGGATCTGGGCATTTCCCAATCGGCGGCTCCAGTAGTGGAATGCCTGAGAAGCTACCCGTTTCCTGCACCACCCTCTCATGTCAGCGTAGAGCCTCGATAGACAATATGTCTCCCTGTGAGTGGTGACAAAAGTGTCAAAATCGTTAGGAATGGTCTCCTTGGAGACATCTCTTAGTCTCCCATTACAGAAATGGAAGAGCTGATAGGCAGCCAAAAGTTGTGATTTGGGTAAGGAGAACCTCTCAAGCATCTCCAGGGGCTTTAGCCATCTCCGAGAACTCACTCGCATTAACTGTCCCGCGTTGGCCAGAACTGCCTCCCTCCACTTCCTAAACATCGGATTGCTCTGACCCAACGGAAACTCAGGATGGTCCCAAATGGGCATGTCCTTGGAGAGAGCGAAGGAAAGGCCTAAGCGTTTCCTCAGCTCTTTCCAGGCCATTATTGTGTCTCGGAACAATGGAGACAACTTAATCAGAGAAGGCAACTTAGGGTACCTAGTATGGAGCAAGGCCTGCGGGTGCCAAGGGCGCATTAACTCTCTTTCTAATTCCAAATTTGAAAAGCGGGAACGACCGCCAAACCAGTCTAGCATGTGGCGAGTCAGACATGCCAGGTTATAACCCCTAACATCCGGGAGATTCAGCCCACCTGCCCTAACTGGCAGGATCAGTTTATGTAGCGCAATACGGGGTTTTTTCCCTGCCCATATAAATCTGGAGAAGCATGAGTTAATGTGGTTGATGTCTGTATGTTTGAGCAGGAATGGGAGGGTCTGTAGGGGGTATAGCAGCTGTGGGAAGCAGACCATCTTTATGGCGTGGCATCTACCGGCGAGTGACAGTGGCAGTGAGGTCCAACGCTTCAGATCCTGGGAGATTTTATTTATAAGAGGAGGAATATTTAACTTATACATCGAGTCTGGAGTCCGACCCACCTTGATACCCAAATAGGTGATGTGTTCCTGAGCCCGGGTAATGTCTAATCCCATGTTCGCCCACTGGGACTGTGATAGCTTCGGGCCAATTTCTAACACTTCACTCTTGGACACATTTACTTTATACCCGAAGGTGCCGAAATATCGCAGCAACTCCAGCACTGGTGAGAGCTGGGTCAGGGGAGCAGACATAAATAGTATGAGATCGTCTGCAAACAAAGCGGTCTTCACCTCTTTGTCTCCTATCCGGATCCCCGAGAAGAGGTCAGAATCCTCAAGTACCCGTGCCAAGGGTTCTAAGGCCAAATTAAAAAGTAAGGGGGAAAGCGGACACCCCTGTCTTGTCCCTTTCTGGAGGGAGATTTTTGGAGAAAGGAAACCCGGAGTATGGATTTGGGCTGTTGGGGCATCATAGATGGCAGAGAGGACAGACCTAAACGTCCCTGTAATTCCCATGGTATCCAGGACAAACCAAAGCCAGTCCCATCGCACGTTATCAAAGGCCTTTTCTGCATCCAGGGCCACCAGGACAGGCCTCTCCCCTGGCAATGGTTTGTGTCGGACCCTTTCCAATACTGCAAGCACTTTCCTGAAGTTCCCCACCGCCGCTCTTCCCTTGATGAAACCCTTTTGAGAGGGTCCAATCAAGTGTGGCATAAAACAAGGGAGACGATCAGCCAGTATCTTTGACAGGATCTTCTGGTCAATGTCTATGAGGGATATGGGCCTATATGATGCAGGGAGCAGCGGGTCTTTCCCTTTCTTCGGGATAATTTTAATGTATGCGTCTTTTTATTCTGGGCGGATAGGCTCATTATGCAGTATCGCGTTGTAATATTCGGTGAGGATGGGGGTGATATGATCGCTTAGGATTTTGTATACCTCCCCCGAGAACCCATCAGGTCCTGGGGCCTTGCCTGCCTTCAAGTGGCGAATAGCCATCTTGACCTCCTCCTCAGTTATGTCTGCATTCAGTTCCTCCCTCTGGAGATCTGACAAGTGCAGCAATTTGACTTTGGAGAGGAATCGCCGTCCATCCTCCACTTGAAATTGACCCTCTGATGAGTACAGTGTGGCATAAAATTGTCTGAGCGTGTCATTAATCCTTGCCGGATCAGAGGTAATAGTACCTTCCGGTGTGCGGAGAGCTTGAATGTGTGCGGGTTTGTAGGCCCCTTTCAGCAGTCGGGAAAGAAGTTCCCCGGATTTGTTTCTGTACCTGAAGAGTGTGGAGTGTAAGTGTGACCTATGTAGTTCCTCTGTGCGATCTGCCCAAAGGTCGAACTCCCTTTTGGCCTGTTCCCAGTCCCGCTTGGGCCTATCAGAGCTATCTCCAAGATAGGTCTTATAGGCATAGTTGCCAACTTTTGAAAATGAAAAAGCATGGACACGCCCATCTTGTCGGTATGCCACGCCCCTTCAAAAAGCCACACCCACTCCACCTAACTGCATAACGGCTTTGGAAGAAAGCCAGGTAGATGCCCTTATAGCCAGGTAGTAACCCCCCATAACCAGGCAGTGCCCCTTACAGGCAGGTAGATGCCCCCCTTTTAACCAAGTAGATGCCCCCTCTGTAGCCGGTAGAGCCAAATTTGTAGCCAGGTAGATGCCCCCCTTTGTTAGCCAGGTAGGTGCCCCCCTTTGTTAGCCAGGTAGGTGCCCCCCTTTGTTAGCCAGGTAGGTGCCCCCCTTTGTTTGCCAGGGAGTTGCCCCCATTGTTTGCCAGGTAGTGCCCCCTCTGTTTGCCAGTTGTTGCCCCATGTTTGCCAGGTAGTGCCCCCATTGTTTGCCAGGCTAGTGCCCCCTCTGTTGCCTGTAGGCCCCCATTGTTTGCAAGGTATTTTCCCCATTGGGTTTCCAGGTAGTGTCCCATGTTGCCAGGTAGTGTCCCCTTGTAGCCAGGTAGTGTCCCCTATGTAGCCGGTAGTGCCCCCTTTTTCCCAGGTAGTGCCCCCTTTGGGTTTCCCCGGGGTAGTCCCCCCCATTTTTTCCAGGTAGTCCCCCCTTTCTGTTGCCAGGTATTTGCCCCCTGTTGCCAGGTATGCCCCCTTGTTGCCAGGTAGTGCCCCCTCTTTCCCGGGTAGTCCCCCCCCTAGGATCCCAGGTTTCCCCCCTTTGCCCCCAGGTAGTGCCCACCAAAATCCCAGGAGTCCCCCCTTTTGTTGCCGGGTTAGTCCCCCCCTTTTGTTCCCCGGAAAAGTCCCCCCCTCTGTTGCCAGGAAATCCCCCCTCTGTTCCCAAAGGTTTAGTGCCCTTTTTTTGCCAGGTAGTGCCCCCTCTGTTCCCCAGGTAGTTTGCCCCCTTGTTGCCGGGTAGATCCCCCCCTAAAGCAAATAAAAAAAAAATTTTTAAAAGCCATTTAACCCTCACCAGGCCCTCAGCGCCAGCTCCAGACCGTTTCCCCCAAAGGGGCGCGGGGGAAATGGGTGCAGCCGCGGTCACTTCCCCCGGGCCCCGCTGCCCTTGTATCGGAGCGCGCACAGGTGCGGACATCCGGGGGGAGAAGGGAGGGGGAGCGACCCCCTCCTCCCTCCTTCCTGCACAGCGAGACTCCCGGGGGGGAAAAAAAGGCGGCGCTTTTTCCCCGGTTTCCCCCGCCGGGTGAAACGGCCCGGGCGGCCCCAGAGAAGCCCCCAAACGTACTCGTCCCCCGGGGCCCAATTTAAACAACCCCCCTGTTTGCTGGGGGCCCGGGGAAAAAAAGCCAACTTGCCGGGAGGGCGGGGGGGGGGGCCCGCAAATAGGGGGCCCCCCCCGCCTAAAGGGGGAGGGTTGGAAATATCCCTTTTTGGCCCCCTTTTAACTTTTTCGAGGCAGTGGGTACCCCTCCTTCAGTTTGCGTTTATAGAAGGGGAAAAATGGGCCCTATAAACCCCTGCCTCAAAGTACCCCCTTTCCCGCGGTTGCCCAATATAGTGAGGGGTACCCCCCGGTGGGTAAGGTTTTTCCGAACATAGGTCATCCACCAACCCCCCCAAACCCTCTCAGCGAAAGAATCTGTCTTTTAAAATAAAGGGAGGAAATTTTTCCCAAAAAAAATTGTACCCCTTGGAAAAAATTCCATCAAAATTTCTGAGATTGGGGGGTGATCAGAGAAGAAACCCTGTTTTAAAAAATTTTTGGCATTTTCGACTCTGGGTTGGGGGGAATCAGAAAAACCCAAAAAATGGACCCAAACCCCGGGCCCCCCCCGAGGGGGACGGGAAAAAGGAAAATGTAGACCCGTTCATCGGGAAATTTCCCCTCTTCCCCCCAGCAATATGAAGACCAGGGATTCCCTTAGGTTTGGGTTAAGAACTCCCTTTCCCCAATTTCCCCGTGGAAATTCCCTTGTTGTTTACTTGGATGCCCCGGGCCCCCCCCCTTCTAACTTCGACCTGATCTAAACCCCAAATGCGTTCATGTCCCTTTCCCAAAAAATTTTTGGGATTGTTTCGATCGGTGCAAAACCTCTCTGCAAATCCTTAAAAAAATACCCGGTTTTTGACCATTGGGGCCCCTAGATATTGAAGATGCTTAGGTCCCCTTCTTCCCCCCTTAATGACTAAAGGGGAGACCCTTTCCCCCCAGGGTCATGCCAAAGTGAAACCCCTCAAATTGGGAAAAATTTTTTTTTAATTTTGCGGACAACCCCCGCCTTCCCAGCACCCACTGGACCCAAAGGCATGGCCCACCCCCCGCTTTTTTCCAATGTTAATGTCATCCCGCTTTTAGATGTTGTTTCCCCCAGGAAAGGAAAAAAATCAGGGCGGAGCCCCTTTAAGGTCGGATCACTTTAAACGTT
>JAODAL010047529.1:0-15000 GCA_025379985.1 Phyllomedusa bahiana
GCCCCTTTCCATAAACCCCAAATGACGCACCGACCCCCTACCATATACCATGAGCACCGACCCTTCCCATTACCTTGACCCACCCCCTCTACTATTCCCTACCGCCACCCCTACCCTAACCATTTACCGCACCGATGCCTCTACCTTTTAAACCGTGCCCACCGTCCTCACCCAATCCAGTGACTGCACCAACCCCCTACCTAAACCCGGACTCACCGATGCTCTACATTAAAAAGGGCCGCACCGACCTCTACCATACAATACCGCACCCATGCCTTCATATACCTTTTACCCACCCAGCCCTACCAATACCGGACGCACCGATGCCTCTACTATAACCATGACTGACCGCCTCTCAACCGTGACTCACCGATCCCCTACAAAAAGCATGACTGCACCGAGCCTCACATTACCGGGCTGCCCCGAGCCCCACCATATACCTACTTCCCGACCCCCACCATAATACCTGAGCAGATCCTCTACATATACCCGGGCTGCACATCCCCACATTACCTGACTGCACCGTCCTCCAAAAAAACAGGACGCACCGATCCTCTAATATACCCTACCCCACCGACCCCACCCAAACCCTGACTGCACCGACCTTACCTATAAAAAATAGCCCGAGCCCTCATATACCCTGACGCACCGACCCCCTACCATATACCCCTGACTGCACCGAGCCCCTACATAACCAGTGACCACCCGGCCCCTACATATACCCCGGAGCACCGAGCCTCACCAAAACCCGTGACCACCGAGCCTCTACAATACCCGGACTGCACCGACCCCCTACTAACCAGTGACTGCACCGATCCTCACCCTTTCCAAATTTCACTGATGGCCTCTACCCCTTAAAACTCACGACCTCTACCAATACCTGACGCACGACCTCTACCCTTACCATGACGCACCGATGCCTCTACAATATACCATGACCACCGATGCCCCTACCCTACCAGGACGCAACCCACCCTACCCTTTACAACAAAACCCATGCCCCTTCCTACCCCGTTACCCTGCAGAAAGTCCTCACCCCGTAAAAATCACCGATCCCCTACCCGTACCGCACATGCCCCACCCTTAAACTACACGAGCTTACCCGTACACTCAATGCCTCTACCCGTAAAAATACACGATGCCCCACCCCGTACATTCAAAAAAATTAATAAAAAAAAGGAATAAACCCATCCCCCTACCCTGTCACTACACCTGCCTCTACCCTGACAACATGGCCTCTACCCGTACACTAAAACCCCGATGCCTACCCTGTACACACACTGATGCCCTCCCACACTACACCGATGCCTCTCCGTACATACAAAAATGCCTCTACCCTGTACATTCCGATGCCTCTACCCTGAAACTACACGAAGCCCCCACCCCGTACACACACCGATGCCTTACCCTTTTCACACACCGATTTCCTTTCCCCTTTCCCACACTACCCCCGATGCCCTACCCCGTAACCACACCATCCCCTTTCCCCGTACACTACACGATGCCCACCCGTACACAAAAAACCCATCCTCTACCTGTACAAAATCAAGCCTCTACCCTGTACACCACCGAGCCTCTACCCGTACACCACCGATCCTCTACCCCTTTCACACACCGTGCCCTACCCGTACACTCACTGATCCCCCACCCTTTTCCAAAAACCCATGCCTCTACCCGTACACAAAACCAGCCTCTACCCTGTACACGCCGATGCCTCTACCCCGTAACTAACCGTGCCTCTACCCTTCACTCCCCATCCCCCTACCCGTACACTAACCCATCCCCTACCCTGTCACTCACCGAGCCTCTCCCCTTACACTACCCGATCCCCTACCCTGAACCCCAAACCCATGCCTCACCCTGTACACGCATATGCCCCACCCTGTACCTACAACCGATGCTCACCCTTACACTCACCGTGCCTCTACCCTGACACTACACCGATGCCCTACCCTGTAAACCCCTGATGCCTCTACCCTGTACCTCAAACCCTGCCCCCTTTCCCTTACACACACGAGCCTCTACCCTGTACACTACACTGAGCCCCTACCCTTTCACTACACGATGCCTCTACCCGTACACTTTCACCAAAGCCCCACCCGTACACTAACCGATGCCTCTACCCGTACACTACACTGATGCTCTACCCTGTACACTACACCCAACCCCACCCTGTACACTCACGATGCCCCTCCCTGTACCTCACCATCCTCTACCCTGTACACTACACGACCTCTACCCCCGTACACTACACCCATCCTCACCCCTTACACTACACCGAGCCTCACCCTGTACCCCCACAAAAGAGCCTCAACCCCTTTCATTCACGAGCCCACCCTGTACACTACACCGATGCCTCTACCCTTTACACTACACTGATGCCTCTACCCCGTACACACAGGTGCCCCTCCCCGTACACCACCGATGCCTCTACCTGTACACTCACTGATGCCCTACCCCCTACACTACAATCCTCTACCCGTACACTACCCGACCCCTACCCTGACACACACCCAGCCTCTACCCTGTACACTCCCCATGCCTCAACCCGTACACTCAAAACCCATCCTCTACCCTGTACACACTCCGATGCCTCTACCCTTACACTACAAACCCAGCCTCTACCCCCTTAACACCCACTCCGATCCCCCTACCCTGTACACTACACCGATGCCTCAACCCTGTACACTACCCTCCTGCCTCTGAACGC
Organism: Phyllomedusa bahiana; assembly: GCA_025379985.1. NCBI lineage: Eukaryota > Metazoa > Chordata > Amphibia > Anura > Hylidae > Phyllomedusa > Phyllomedusa bahiana. The sequence continues at coordinate 2,711 of JAODAL010047529.1, forward strand.
TGAGACCCTAGTGCTGCCCCACAAACCGACGTTTTAAATCCCTTCAGCTTGGACTCAGGGGTAAAATCACTAAATTTTGGGGGTTTAAAAACCCCCGGAAATTTTTCTGCACGGGCCCCAGGGCTCACCCGGGGTTGGATCATAAGCCAAAGCTCCATCTCCTCCAAATTCCATAACTTTCCTTACAATGATACAAACAATAATCAAACAACAGGGAAACAACACTGCAACCCAAAAGGGGGGCAATGTTCTGCCCTTTTTGATTCCAGGGTCCACCCTCCCCCCGGCCACTACAAACTTTTTTTACATGAGACTTTCCAAAAGGGGTTTTGGGCAACCCCCTCCCCCGATCTCATACATCAATGGCCTGCAAGTATTTACATCTGCTCCTTCCTCAGATTCTTTCCTGTAACCGGGATCTTTTCTGGTTGTCTCCCCGTATTATTTTTTGGTGACTCTCCCTTTGGATTTCAGCCTTTCCTAATCCATCGGGGTCTGGAAACAACAGGGCTCCCCCACAACCTCCCCCCTCTTTTCCCCGTCCCCAATGTTGGGGCAACGGGCCTGGGGGTGAATCCAGCTTTGGCCTCCTTTCCCCCCAATGTTGGGTTTTGGGTTTACTCCCGGGGGGGGGGGCCTTTTCCCCGCCCTCTACCTCTGGGCAAAGGGCCCCTTTCCCTTTTCCAAACCCTTGGGCCCTCTGCTCCCGGTCTTGTCCTCTGGGCAATATGTTTGTCCCCTTCCTCCCCAAAGGGCCTCAGTGGATGAAGTACTCAAACTTGTAGGAGCCTCACATAAGCCGCATTTGGGGGACCAACCATCCCCGGCAATCTCCCCATCTGTGACCCCTCCCCCTACCTCAGGCTCCTCCCCCGAACCTGACAGTTTCCCCATCCTCGCCCTTCGCCCCTTTTTCCCTTTTTCTTCCCATTCCCCCAAACAGAGCCCGGTCTATTGACCTTTTACTCTCCTCCGTTCGCCCTTTGCCCTTGGGGTTTTTTCCTTCCCCCCATCAAAACCCGGGCATTGGGCTTTCATCTCTCCCCTCCGGGCCCCTTCCCTTTTCCCTTTTGTTCTTCCCGTCCCCCCCCCAGAAACCCGGTTTCCCATTGCTTTTTATTCTCGCTCCTTTTTCTTTTTCTCCCCCTTTTTTTTTTCCCCCTTCCCCCCCCCAAAGCCCTTTGAAATTTCCCCTCTCGCTCCCCGTTTTGCCCCTTTCCCGGTTTTTTTCCCCCCCTTTCCCCCCCACAAGCCCGGTCTATTGACTTTTTTTCTCGCTCCCCTTCGCCCCTTCTCCCCCGGGTCTTCCCCTTCCCCCCCCTTTAGAGCCCCCGGCTATTGACTTCCATCTCCAAATCCCTCTGTTTGCCCCTTCCCCTTGATTTACCCATTCCCCCCATCAAGCCCTCCATTACTTTTTTTTCTATCGCTCTTTCCCTTCGCCCTTCGCCCTTGGGTTTTTCCCCTTTTTCCCCATCAGACCCCCCTCCATTTCCTTTTTATCTCTCGCCCCCCTTCACCCCTTCTCCCCTTTGGGTTTTTTCCCCTTTCCCTTCCCCCCTTCAACCCGGTCTATTGATTTCATCTCTTTTCTAAGTTCGCCTCTTTCCCCCCTTTTATTCTTCCCCTTCCCCCCAAACAAGGCCATCTATTGACTTTCCAACCCTCGCCTCCCCCGTTCGCCCCTTTTCCTTTTATTCTTCCCATTTTTCCCCCCTCAGACCCCCTTTAAATTTCATCTCTCCTCCGTTCACCCTTTTCCCTTGGTTCTTCCGCCCCCCCCTAGGCCCGGTCTATTTACTTTTAACTTTTTTTCCCGTTCGCCCCTCTTCCTTGGGGTTTTTCCCATTCCCCCCATCGAGCCCGGGCCCATTGACTTCCCTTTCCCCCCTCCCCCGTTCGCCCCTTCTCCCTTTTTATTCCCTTTCCCCCCCTCAAGCACGGTCTATTGGGCTTCCACCCCTCGTCCCCTTCGCTCCTTTCTCTCTTGGTTTCTTTCCCCTTCCCCCCCAAACAGAGCCCTCTATTGACTTCCATCTCCGCTCCTTTCGCCACTTCTTTCCCCTTTGTTCCTTCCCCCCTTCCCCCCCCAGACCCTTCTATTGACTTTTAAACTCTCGCCCCGTTTTTTTGTCCCCTTTTCCTGGTTCTTTTTTTTTCCCCCCCCAAGCCCGGCTATTGACTTCCATTTTTTCCCCTTGCTCTTTTCCCCCCCCTTCTCCCTTGGTTTTCCCATTTTCCCCCCCTCAAGCCCGTCAAATTTACTTTCATTTTCGCCCTCCGTTCGCCCCTTTTCCCAATTTTCTTTCCCTTTCCCCCCCTCAAACCCGTTCTATTACTTTCATCATCGCTCCGTTTCCCCCCTTCCCCCTTGGGTTTTTCCATTTCCCCCCCTCAGAGCCCGGGCCCCACTGACCATCCCCTTTGCTCCGTTCGCCCCCTTCTCCCTTGGTTCTTCCCCAACCCCCCTTAGAGCCCCGGGCATTTACTTTCATCCTTTTCGCTTCTTCCCACCCCTTTTTCCCTTGGTTCCCCTTTTCCCCTTCCCCCCCCTTTAAGCCCGGCCCAAAATTTACTTTCATCTCTCCCTTCCCCTTAACCCCCTTCCCCTTGGTTCTTCCCATCCCCCCTCAAGCCCGGCTATTGGGCTTTCATTTTTTCCCACCTCCTCCTTTTTGCCCCTTTTTCCCTTGATTCTTCCCCCTTTCCCCCCCCCATCCGAGCCCGGGCTATTTGGGCTTCCCCTTTTCTTTACTCCGTTTTTTCCCCCCCTCTTTCCCGGTTCTTCCCCCTTCCCCCCCCTCAAAAACCCCGTTCCCATTGACTTCCATCTCCCGCCCGTTTTACCCCCCCTTCCCCCCCTTGGGTTTTCCCAAATTTCCCCCCCTCAAGCACTCTATTGACTTCCATCTTTTCGCTCCCGTTCGCCCCTTCCCCTCTTTGGTTTTTTTCGCCCCTTCCCCCCCTCAAGCCCGTCTATTGACTTTCCAAACCCCTCGCTCCCCTTTTTCCCCCCTTCCCCAGTTTTTTCCCTTCCCCCCCCTCAAAAGCCCGGGCTAAATTTACCCTTTCCCTCTCTCCTCCTTAGGGCCCCCTTTTCCCCTTGGTTCTTTCCCTTCCCCCCACAAGCCCGGGCATTGACTTCCTCTCTCGCTTCCGATCGCCCCTCCTTCCTTGGTTTTTTCCATTCCCCCCACAGAGCCCGGCTTTGGGCTTCATCTCTTTGCCCGTTCCCCCATCTCCCTTGATTTTTCCATTTCCCCCCTTTTTAGAGCCCGGTTTTATTGATTTCCTCTCTCGCTCCCTTTTCCCCCGGGTTTTTCCCATTTCCCCCCATCAGACCCTCCCTTTTACTTTTATCTCTCGCTCCCCTTTGGTTTCCTTTTCCCCTTCCCCCCCTCAAGCCCCGGGCTATTGATTCCATCTCTCCTCTGTTTACCCCGTCTTTCCCTTTGGGTTTTTCCCCTTCCCCCCCAACAGGCCCGGTCTATTGAATTTTTCTCCGCTTCCGGGGGGTCGCCCCCTTCCCCATTTTTCTTTCCAAACCCCCCCTCAGAGCCAGGTCTATTGGGCTTTCTTTTCTCGCCCGTTCGCCCCTTTTCCCTTGGTTTTTTCCTATTCCCCCCACAAGCCCGGGCTATTGACTTTCATCTCCTTTCCCCCCTTGGGTTTTTTCCCATTCCCCCCCTCAGAGCCCGGTCTATTACTTCCCTCTCTCGCCCCCGTTCGCCCCTTTTCCCCTTTGGTTTTTTTCCCCTTCCCCCATCAGAGCCCGGGCTATTGGGTTTCATCTCTTTTGCCCGTTCGCCCCCTTCTTTCCCCTTGGGTTTTCCCACCCCCCATCAGAGCCCCGGCCCATTGACTTTTTTCTCTCTCGTTCCCTTCCCCCCCTTTCCCTTTTCCCCGGGGCTTCCCATTCCCCCCATCAAAAAGCCCGTCTATTGAAATTCCATCTCCACCCCCCTCCGTTCGGGCCCCCCCTTTTCCCTTTTTCTTTTTCCCCAAGTCCCCCCCCCCTCAAAGCACGGGCATTGACTTCAAACTCTCGCCCTCCGTTTCCCCCCCTTCTCCCTTGGGTTTTTCCCCCTTCCCCCCCCCAGAGCCCGGTCTTGAAATTTCATCTCTTTGCCTTTCCCTTCACCCCTTTCCCCCTTTATTTTCCCATTCCCCCCCCTCAGAGCCCTCTATTTACTTCCTCCCCTCCCCCTTCTCCGTTTTGCCCCTTTTCTCTTTTCTTCCCATTCCCCCCATCAGAAACCCCTCTATTTACTTTTCCCTCTCTTTGCTTTCCCTTTTTGGGCCCCTTTTCCCTTAGTTCTTCCCCTTCCCCCCCAACAAACTCGGGCTATTGACTTTTTATCTCCGCTTCCAGTTAGTCCCCTTTTCCGTTGGTTCTTTTTATTTCCCCCCATCAGAGCCCGGGTCCTTTTGACTTTCCATCTCTCCTTCTGTTCGCCCCTTCTCCCTTGGGGTTTTCCCCTTCCCCTCCCTTTAAGCTCGTTCCCATTGACTTCCATCTCTTTGCTCCGTTTTGCGCCCCTTTCCTTCCCCTTTTTCTTTCCATTCCCCCCCCTTTAAGCCCCGGGCCCATTTACTTCCACTCTTTGCCTTCCTTCCCCCATCTCCCTTTATTATTTCCCCTTCCCCCTTCGGAGCCCGGGCTATTTGATTTTATCTCCGCCCCCCTTCTCCCCCTTTGGGTTTTTCCTATTCCCCCCCCCATTTTTAGACCCGGGCCTTTTTGACTTCATCTCTCGCTCCCCCCGGTTCTTTCCCCCCCCCCCCCCTCAAGCCCTTTTATTTACTTCCATCTCTCGCCCCTTCCGTTCACCCCCTTCTTCCCCTTGGGTTTTTTCCCATTCCCCCCATCAGAGCCCGGTCTATTGACTTTCATCTTTTCGCTCCTTTGCCCCGCCCTTCCCATGGTTCTTTTCCCTTTTTCCCCCCCCTCAGAGCCAGGGCTATTGACTTTTTTATCCCCGCCCCGTTGCCCCCTTTTCCCCTTGGTTTTTTCCCCTTCCCCCCCCAGACCCCGGGCTATTGACTTCCACCCCCTCCCGCCCCCGTTCGCGCCCCTTTTCCCCTTTGGGTTTTTCCCATTTCCCCCCCTCAAAGCCCGGTTATTGACTTTTTTCTCTTCGCCCCTTCCCCCCCTTTTTCCCCGGGGGGGGCCCCCTTCCCCCCCCCCAAGCCCCCGGCCATTGGGTTTTACTCCTTTGCCCCCGTTCGCCCCCCTTTTCCCTTTGGGTTTTTTCCCCTTCCCCCCACATAAACCCCGGTCTATTGACTTTCCCTCTCTTTGCCATGGGTTTTTTTTTCATTTTCCCTTGATTTTTCCCATTCCCCCCCATAGAGCCCAGTCCTTTTTGACTTTTTACTCTCGCTCTAATTTTGTCCCTTCCCCTTGATTGTTTCCCTTTTCCCCCCAAAACAGGGGCCCCGGGCTATTTTACTTTACTCTTCCCCCTTTCCTTCCCCCCTCTCCACCTTGATTCTTCCCATTTCCCCCCCTTTAGAGCCCCGGGCTATTGATTTCACTCTCGCCCCCCCCTCCCTTTGGTTTTTCCCAAATTCCCCCCCCAAGGGCCCGGTCTATTGACTTTCATTTTTCCGCTTCCCTTTTGGGCTTCCCAAAAATTTCCCCCCCTCAAACCCGGTCTATTGACTTTCCCCTTTTCCTCCCCCTTTACCAAACCCCCTTTTTCCTTGGGGGGTTTTTCCCCTTCCCCCCCCTCAAGCCCTCCCATTAAATTTCATTTTCGCCTTTTCCTTTTGCCCCCCTTTTTCCCTTGTTCTTTTCCCTTTTCCCCCCTCAAAGCCAGGGCATTGACTTTCATCTCTTTTCCCCCCCGTTTGCCCCTTCCCCCCCTTGTTTTTCCCCTTCCCCCCCCTCAAGCCCCCGGGGGCCCCAGACTTTTTTCTCTCGCTCCCTTGGTTTTTTCCCTTTTTCCCCCACCCCCCTCAGAAGGGCCCCGGGCCTATTGACTTTTTATCTCTCGCTCCCTTGGTTTTTTCCCATTTCCCCCCAAGAGCCCGGGCTATTTACCTTCATTCCTTCGCCTCCGTTCCCCCCCCTTTTTTCCCTTGGTTCTTCCCATTCCCCCCCCAAGCCCGGGCTATTGACTTCCATCTCCGTCCATTTCCCCCTTTTCCCTTGGGTTTTTCCATTCCCCCATCAAACCCGGCCCATTGTTCTTTTTATCTCTCGCTCCCCTTGCCCCTTCTCCCGGGTTTTTTCCCCCTTTTTTCCCCCCATCATACCCCGGTTCCCATTACTTTTTATCTTCGCTTCCCCTTTGCCCCTTTCTCCCCCTTTTTTTTTCCCTTCCCCCCCTCCCGAGCCCGGTCCCCATTGACTTTCATCTCTTCGCTCATGTTTTTTTTCCCTTTTTCGCCTTTTTTGTAATTTTCTTTTGCCGGGCCTTCTTATTTAGGGAAAAAAGTCGCGGGGTTTTTCCCCTTTTTTTTTTTTGGCCCCCTCCTTTTCCCGACCTTGTGGGTCGCGCGGGGTTTTCATGGGCGCTGTGATCTCACGCTTACGAAGCCTACGACCGCCTCCACTGCTTTTTTTTTAGCGCAAAAAATGATCCCCTTTGATGAGCGACTTGTTGGGTCTGAATTTTTCCCCCGGAAATCCCCTCTTGGCTTTGGACGGACTTCATTCCATCTTCTTCCCGCTGTCGGGGACCTCACATGATGCAGTTCGGCCGTTTTCTTGCCCCAGAGGCGCTATCGATGAGCTGGATGAGGCCGCTTCTCTCTTCCTGGGGAATCTTCTTCATGGTGGCTCGAACCAGTGACCTTACACTTGGGAATCAGCCTAATACCACGCTATTAGGGAATGTGAGGACAGAGTGTCATTTGTAGTAACAAGAAGAAAGAGATTGTCCGACCACCAGGAGCAAAATAGTAATAATGCAGTTACAGGAAAGAATCTGCAGAACTGAGCAGATGCTAAATAACTGCAGGTCACAGTTATGTATGAGCCAAGAGGATTGTCTATAAAATGATGAGAGTCTCACGGTCACAGCTGTAGTGGACGGGGATATATGTAGCCTGGAAGTCACAAGGGCAGAACATTGTTACCCTTTTGCTTGTTGGTGTAAAATATATTTATTGGATACAACTTTAGACACAAAAAACTTTAATAAATTATAAATATCTAAAAAGGTAAGTGTGAAAAACAGGTCATCAAAACCGTCCTGAGTAACATTTGTGGAGTCTGTGGATTTGTTCTGAGGAATAGTATCGCCCCCATCAGATCCTTCATAGACGACCTCACATCTGAGCTCATTATTTCCAGGCTAGAGAACGGCCTCTCTACACTAACTTGGGGGCAAAGCGGTGACCACAGGGGCGACATCTCTCCTAATCTCCGGGTATAGAGGAGTCGCCTCCGGCACAGTCAGGTCTGATGAGGCTTCATCCTCTCGCTCTGTTTGCTGTGGGAGCGGGGTCTCCTCCTGCGGTGACGCTTTGCTCCATGGCATCAATGACCCTCCTCATCTGATGAGGCTTAAGATCTGGGAGCAGCAGCAACGGGCGCACCCAACTCCTCCTGTTCTGGGCATTGAACCAGCTGGACCAATTTATTATAAATTTTGGGAGTCAGAGTCGTTCCAATTTATAACGACTCCGATTCCAGCACAATGGGCTCCGACTCCACAGTCCTGCTCTCTGCTGTGAACGTATAGCAGCTGTGCAGGATTTCGGACTTTACCGTAACCAATGAATGTCCTCAGCCACTGACACCACTGATCAGAAAGTAGCAGAACTTTCCACCTGACGCTGATGAAGCTGACCCTTCCCGTGCGGATCTGTCAGCTCTTGCTCATACTCTCAGCATCTTACAGCAGCGGCTTACACAGGACGGCAGTGTTGGGGGACGGTTTACCCAGTTCATGCACCCCCGGTGTGTAGCCAGTCAGCTGTGAAGACTCAAAACGCAACCAACAAACCCAAACCAGGTGACCTCAACAACTGGTGCAAACCCACATAGAGGCGCCGCTGACCCAGCCTCCTCCTCCGCCCCCAACATTGAGGTCAGCACTCTGCACTGGTGGCCCCCATTCACCATCACTGAAAGCCACTGGCGGCAACTCCAGCAGATTGGTCAGACTTCGTGCTGGGCACGGCGGCGCCCCCGTGCAAGTCCCTGCTGAATGACTCACTGTTTGGATCGGTCGTTGAGTAACGGGAGTGTTTGCTTCCTACCTGCGCCGCCATCCCCCTACCGCGACCCGGGCCGCACGCTGCGATGCTACGTAGCCCACGAGAATATTGTGTCTTGTACAGGGTTAATCATCAACCCGCAGACTGGTTAATTTGTAATTGGCCGCTGGTTAACCCCCTGCAGCCTGGACGGAAAAGTCATAATAATAATGAGCGACGGAAAAACGTCCTCCAGTTATACAACGGGATTTAATATTTAACTAAATGAAGACATTTAGGTGTCATTAGCGCGCGGGAGTCACCGCTCCCCCAGGAGAGTGCGCCGGGACAAAGAGGCAAAAACTGACGCCAACGCATCACAGGGGACAACTGGTGTGCTCTCCCCCCAACACGGAAGGTCTACACCCCCCAACACTGAGGCTGTGCACCCCCAACAATGGACGCCCAACACTGAGGCTGTGCACCCCCAACACTGAGGCTGTGCACCCCCAACAATGGACGCCCAAACACTGAGCCTGTGCACCCCCAACACTGAGGCTGTGCACCCCCAACAATGGACGTCCAACACTGAGGCTGTGCACCCCCAACACTGAGGCTGTGCACCCCCAACAATGTCGCCCAACACTGAGGCTGTGCAAACCCTCAACACTGAGGCTGACACCCCCAACAATGGACGTCCAACACTGAGGCTGTGCACCCCCAACACTGAGGCTGTGCTCCCCCAACAATGGACACCCAACACTGAGGCTGTGCACCCCCAACAATGGACACCCAACACTGAGGCTGTGCACCCCCAACAATGGACACCCAACACTGAGGCTGTGCACCCCCAACAATTGACACCCAACACTGAGGCTGTGCACCCCCAACACTGAGGCTGAGCACCCCCCAACAATGGACGCCCAACACTGAGGCTGTGCACCCCCAACAGTGGACCCCCAACTCTGAGGCTGTGCACCCCCAACAATGGACGCCCAACCCTGAGGCTGTGCACCCCCAACAATGGACGCCCAACACTGAGGCTGTGCACCCCCAACACTGAGGCTGTGCACCCCCAACAATGGACGTCCAACACTGAGGCTGTGCACCCCCAACACTGAGGCTGTGCACCCCCAACAATGGTCCCCACAAGCCCAACACTGAGGCTGTGCAACAAACCCTCAACACTGAGGCAGTGCACCCCCAACAAATGGACGCCCAACACTGAGGCTGTGCACCCTCAACACTGAGGCTGTGCACCCCCAACAATGGTCGCCCAACACTGAGGCTGTGCACCCTCAACACTGAGGCTGTGCACCCCCAACAACGACGCCCAACACTGAGGCTGTGCACCCCCAACAACAATGGACACCCAACACTGAGGCTGTGCACCCCCAACACTGAGGCTGTGCACCCCCAACAATGGACGCCCAACACTGAGGCTGTGCACCCCCAACACTGAGGCTGTGCACCCCCAACAATGGACGACCAACACTGAGGCTGTGCACCCCCAACACTGAGGCTGTCCACCCCCAACAATGGACCCCCAACACTGAGGCTGTGCACCCCCAACACTGAGGCTGTGCACCCCCAACAACAAGGACACCCCCAACACTGAGGCTGTGCTCCCCCAACACTGAGCCCAACACTGAGGCTGTGCACCCCCAACAATGGACGCCCAACACTGAGGCTGTGCACCCCCAACAATGGACGCCCAACACTGAGGCTGTGCACCCCCAACAATGGACGCCCAACACTGAGGCTGTGCACCCCCAACACTGAGGCTGTGCACCCCCAACAATGGACGCCCAACACTGAGGCTGTGCACCCCCAACACTGAGGCTGTGCACCCCCAACAATGGTCGCCCAACACTGAGGCTGTGCACCCTCAACACTGAGGCTGGGCACCCCCAACAATGGACGCCCAACACTGAGGCTGTGCACCCCCAACACTGAGGCTGTACACCCCCAACAATGGACGCCCAACACTGCGGCTGTGCACCCCCAACACTGAGGCTGTGCACCCCCAACAATGGACGCCCAACACTGAGGCTGTGCACCCCCAACACTGAGGCTGTGCACCCCCAACAATGGACGCCCAACACTGAGGCTGTGCACCCCCAACAATGGACACCCAACACTGAGGCTGTGCACCCCCAACAACAATGGACACCCAACACTGAGGCTGTGCTCCCCCAACAACAATGGACACCCAACACAGAGGCTGTGCACCCCCAACAACAATGGACACCCAACACTGAGGCTGTGCACCCCCAACCATGGGCACCCAACACTGAGGCTGTGCACCCCCAACACTGAGGCTGTGCACCCCCAAAAATGGACGCCCAACACTGAGGCTGTGCACCCCCAACACTGAGGCTGTGCACCCCCAACAATGGACGCCCAACACTGAGCCTGTGCACCCCCAACACTGAGGCTGTGATCTCCAATAATGGACACCCAACACTGAGGCTGTGCTCTCCCAACAATGGACACCCAACTCTGAGGTTGTGCACCCTCAACACTGAGGCTGTGCACCCCCAACAATGGACGCCCAACACTGAGGCTGTGCTCCCCCAACAATGGACACCAAACACTGAGGCTGTGCACCCCCAACAAAGGACAACCAACACTGAGGCTGTGCTCGCCCAACAATGGACACCCAACACTGAGGCTGTGCTCCCCCAACAATGGACACCCAAAACTGAGGCTGTGCTCTCCCAACAATGGACACCCAACACTGAGGTTGTGCACCCTCAACACTGAGGCTGTGCACCCCCAACAATGGACACCCAACACTGAGGCTGTGCTCTCCCAACAATGGACACCCAACACTGAGGCTGTGCCCCTCACCAACAATGGACACCCAACACTGAGGCTGTGCACCCCCAACAACAATGGACACCCAACACTGAGGCTGTGCTCCTCCAACAATGGACGCCCAACACTGAGGCTGTGCACCCCCAACAACAATGGACACCAAACACTGAGGCTGTGATCTCCAACAATGGACACCCAACACTGAGGCTGTGCTCTCCCAACAATGGACACCCAACACTGAGGCTGTGCACCCCCAACAATGGATGCCCAACACTGAGGCTGTGAACACACAACAATGGACAACCAACACTGAGGCTGTGATCTCCCAACAATGGACACCCAACACTGAGGCTGTGCACCCCCAACAATGGACACCCAACACTGAGGCTGTGATCTCCCAACAATGGACACCCAACACTGAGTCTGTGAACCCCCACCAATGGAAAACCAACACTGAGGCTGTGATCTCCCATCAATGGACACCCAACACTGAGGCTGTGATCTCCCAACACTGGAGACCCAACACTGAGGCTGTGCACCCCCAACACTGAGGATGTGCACCCCCAACAACAATGGACACCAAACACTGAGGCTGTGCACCCCCAACACTGAGGCTGTGCACCCCCACCACTGAGGCTGTGCTCCCCCAACACTTAGGATGTGCACCCCCAACAACAATGGACACCAAACACTGAGGCTGTGCACCCCCAACACTGAGGCTGTGAACACCAACAATGGACACCCAACACAGAGGCTGGGCCCCCCCAAACCTGAGGCTGTGCACCCCACAAACCAACACATGGAAAAACCCAACACTGAAGCTGTGCACCCCCAACACTGAGGCTGTGCACCCCCAACAACAATGGACACCCAACACTGAGGCTGTGCACCCCCAACACTGAGGCTGTGCACCCCCAACAACAATGGACACCCAACACTGAGGCTGTGCACCCCCAACACTGAGGCTGTGATCTCCAACAATGGACACCTAACACTGAGGCTGTGCACCCCCAACACTGAGGCTGTGCACCCCCAACAATGGACACCCAACACTGAAGCTGTGCACCCCCAACACTGAGGCTGTGCACCCCCAACAACAATGGACACCCAACACTGAGGCTGTGCCCCTCACCAACAATGGACACCCAACACTGAGGCTGTGCCCCTCACCAACAATAGACACCCAACACTGAGGCTGTGCCCCGCACAAAAAATAGACACCCCACACTGAGGCTGAGCCCCCCCAACAACAATGGACACCCAACACTGAGGCTGTGCACCCCCAACAACAATGGACACCCAACACTGAGGCTGTGCCC
>JAODAL010047529.1:20000-29827 GCA_025379985.1 Phyllomedusa bahiana
GGGGCCTTCTCCTGACCGCCACTCACAGAGCTCCACCACCATGGTGTACAGCCCCCAAAATGGGGAACTCAACGTGTCTCCACGTTCTGTCTGGTGTTGGTTGGGTGTCTCCACGTTCTGTCTGGTGTTGGTTGGGTGTCACCACGTTCTGTCTGGTGTTGGTTTGGGGGTCACCAAAGTTCTGTCTGGTGTTGGGTTTGGGTGTCTCCATGTTCTGCCTGGTGTTGGTTGGATGTCTCCATGTTCTGCCTGGTGTTGGTTGGATGTCACCACGCTGTCTGGTGTTGGTTGGATGTCACCACGCTGTCTGGTGTTGGTTGGGTGTCACCACGCTGTCTGGTGTTGGTTGGGTGTCACCACGTTGTGTCTGGTGTTGTTGGGTGTCACCCCGTTGTGTCTGGGGTTGGTTTGGGTCCCCAACGTTCTGTCTGGTGTTGGTTGGGTGTCTCCAAGTTCTGTCTGGTGTTGGTTGGGTGTCACCACGCTGTCTGGTGTTGGTTGGGTGTCACCACGATGTCTGGTGTTTGGTGGGTGTCACAACGTTCTGTCTGGTGTTGGTTGGTGTCACAAAGTTCTGTCTGGTGTTGGTTGGGTGTCTCCAAGTTCTGTCTGGTGTTGGTTGGGTGTCACCACGCTGTCTGGTGTTGGTTGGGTGTCACAACGTTCTGGGCTGGTGTTGGTTGGGTGTCTCCAAGTTCTGTCTGGTGTTGGTTGGGTGTCACCACGCTGTCTGGTGTTGGTTGGGTGTCTCAACGTTCTGTCTGGTGTTGGTTGGGTGTCTCCAAGTTCTGTCTGGTGTTGGTTGGGTGTCACCACGCTGTCTGGTGTTGGTTGGTGTCACAACGTTCTGTCTGGTGTTGGTTGGGTGTCTCAAAGTTATGTCTGGTGTTGGTGGGGTGTCACCACGCTGTCTGGTGTTGGTTGGGTGTCACCACGTTCTGTATGGTGTTGGTTGGGTGTCACCACGCTGTCTAGTGTTGGTTGGGTGTCTCCACGTTCTGTCTGGTGTTGGTTGGCTATCATCTTGTTGTGTTTGGGGTGGGTGGGATGTCACCACGTTCTGTCTGGTGTTGGTTGGGTGTCACCACGTTCTGTCTGGTGTTGGTTGGGTGTCTCCACGTTCTGTCTGGTGTTGGTTGGGTGTCACCACGTTCTGTCTGGTGTTGGGTTGGGGGTCACCACGCTCTGTCTGGGTTTGGTTTTGGGTGTCACCACGATCTGTCTGTTGTTTGGTTGGGTGACACCATGCTTCTGTCGGTATTGGGGTTTTTGGGGTCACCCACGTTCTGTCTGGTGTTGGTTGGGTGTCTCCATGTTCTGTCTGGTGTTGGTTGGGTGTCACCACATTCTGTCTGGTGTTGGTTGGGTGTCACCACGTTCTGTCTGGTGTTGGTTGGGTGTCTCCATGTTCTGTCTGGTGTTGGTTGGGTGTCTCCATGTTCTGTCTGGTGTTGGTTGGGTGTCTCCATGTTCTGTCTGGTGTTGGTTGGGTGTCACCACGCTGTCCTTTTGGGGTTTGGGTTTGGGTGTCTCCATGTTCTGTCTGGTGTTGGTTGGGTGTCTCCATGTTCTGTCTGGTGTTGGTTGGGTGTCTCCATGTTCTGTCTGGTGTTGGTTGGGTGTCACCACATTCTGTCTGGTGTTGGTTGGGCGGTGTCACCACGTTCTGTCTGGTGTTGGTTGGTGTCACAACGTTCTGTCTGGTGTTGGTTGGGTGTCTCCAAGTTCTGTCTGGTGTTGGTTGGGTGTCACCACGCTCTGTCTGGTGTTGGTTGGGTGTCACCACGTCTGTCTGGTGTTGGTTGGGTGTCACCACGTTCTGTCTGGTGTTGGTTGGGTGTCTGCAGGCACGGTCTGGTCTTGGTTGGGTGTCACCACGTTCTGTCTGGTGTTGGTTGGGTGTCTCCACGTTCTGTCTGGTGTTGGTTGGGTGTCACCACGTTCTGTCTGGTGTTGGTTGGGTGTCACCACGTTCTGTCTGGTGTTGGTTGGGTGTCTCCACGTTCTGTCTGGTGTTGGTTGGGTGTCTCCATGTTCTGTCTGGTGTTGGTTGGGTGTCTCCATGTTCTGTCTGGTGTTGGTTGGGTGTCACCACGCTGTCTGGTGTTGGTTGGGTGTCACCACGTTCTGTCTGGTGTTGGTTGGGTGTCTCCATGTTCTGTCTGGTGTTGGTTGGGTGTCTCCATGTTCTGTCTGGTGTTGGTTGGGTGTCACCACATTCTGTCTGGTGTTGGTTGGGCGGTGTCACCACGTTCTGTCTGGTGTTGGTTGGGTGTCTCCATGTTCTGTCTGGTGTTTGTTGGTTTTCTCCCAAAAGTTCTGTCTGGTGTTGGTTGGGTGTCTCCAAGGTCTGTCTGGTGTTGGTTGGGTGTCTCCAAGTTCTGTCTGGTGTTGGTTGGGTGTCACCACGCTGTCTGGTGTTGGTTGGGTGTCACCACGTTCTGTCTGGTGTTGGTTGGGTGTCTCCACGTTCTGTCTGGTGTTGGTTGGGTGTCTCCACGTTCTGTCTGGTGTTGGTTGGGTGTCACCACGCTCTGTCTGGTGTTGGTTGGGTGTTTCCACGTTCTGTCTGGTGTTGGTTGGGTGTCACCACGTTATGTCTGGTGTTGGTTGGGTGTCTCCACGTTCTGTCTGGTGTTGGCTGGGTGTCTCCACGTTCTGTCTGGTGTTGCTTGGGTTTCACCACGCTCTGTCTCGTGTTGATTGGGTATCACTATCCTCTGTTTGGTGTAGACTGGTTGCCACCAGATTTTCTGCTCAGTGTTACGTTGAATGTCACCATGTTGTGCTCGGTGTTGGTTTGGTTCCACCATGTTGTGTTTGATGTGGGTTGGGTGTCACCAGATTTTCTGTTGGGGTTGGGTTGGGGTCCACCATTTGTTTGGTGTGGTTGGTGCCACCATTTGTGTTTGGTGTGGTTGGTGTCACCAGTTGGTTTGGTGTGGGTTGGGTGTCACCAGATTTTCTGTTTGGTGTGGGTTGGATGCCACCATGTTGTGGTTGGTGTAGGTTGGGTGCCACCATGTTGTGTTTGGAGTAGGTTGGGTGCCACCATGTTGTGTTTGGGGTGGGTTTTGGGGGTCACCAGTTTTTTTGTGGGTTGGGTGCCACCTTTGTTTTGGTGTGGTTGGGTGCCCCAAATTTTTTTTTGGGTGGGTTGGGTGCCACCAGTTTTTTTGGTTGTTGTCACCTTTTTCTTGTTGTTTGGGGTTTAAAAATGTTGTTTTTGGGGTGGGGTTTGGGTGCCCCCATGTTGTTTTTGGTGGGTTGGGTGCCACCAGTTTGTTTGGGTGGTTGGTGCCCCCCAAGTTTTTTTGGGGGTGGGGTTGGGGGCCCCCAATTTTCTATTCGGGTTTTTCGTTGAGTGTCACCTTTTGTGCCGTTGTGGGTTTGGGATACCATGTTGTGTTTGGTGTGGGTGGGGTGCCACCATGTTGTATTTGGTGTGGGTTGGGTGTCACCAGATTTTCTGTTTGGTGTAGGTTGGGTGCCACCATGTTGTGTTTGGTGTGGGTTGGGTGCCACCATGTTGTGTTTGGTGTGGGTTGGGTGCCACCATGTTGTATTTGGTGTGGGTTGGGTGCCACCATGTTGTGTTTGGTGTGGGTTGGGTGCCACCATGTTGTATTTGGTGTGGGTTGGGTGCCACCATGTTGTGTTTGGTGTGGGTTGGGTGCCACCATGTTGTGTTTGGTGTGGGTTGGGTGCCACCATGTTGTATTTGGTGTGGGTTGGGTGTCACCAGATTTTCTGTTTGGTGTGGGTTGGGTGCCACCATGTTGTGTTTGGTGTGGGTTGGGTGTCACCAGATTTTCTGTTTGGTGTGGGTTGGGTGCCACCATGTTGTGTTTGGTGTGGGTTGGGTGTCACCAGATTTTCTGTTTGGTGTAGGTTGGGTGCCACCATGTTGTGTTTGGTGTGGGTCGAGTGCCACCAAATTTTCAGTGTGGCCCCTGTAGACATTAACCAGAGACAAAAGGTCCAACAAGAAGTTCAGGATCTGCTTCCAGGAGACATGTCCTGCAGCCTGTCCCTGTGAGATACCTGCTGTGGCAGCTGTGGAGCGCGGCGCCCCCCGGAGGCCGGTTCCTCCTCTGCAGGAAGGTCATGCCACTGTCCGGAGCTGGGGAGGGGGAGCCTCGTGGCTCTGAGCGGCTGTAAGTCCCATCATGTGAGCCTCTTTTGTTCCTCTGGGCCCATCCTCTGTATCTCGGCTTTCACCGGATTAAAGGCGGCGTATTTGTTTCCGCGCCCGGCTGGAAATAATGGGACAAGACAATGCGCTATTGTCGTGGGATAACAATGCACCTTAGTGTCCTGACGTCTCTCCGTGACCTTTCATCTCTCCTGGTCGCGGATACGGGGAGTGCGGCGGGATTCCAGCCACTCATAAAAGGGACCCTGTCCTTTCCAAACAAAACCAATTTTTACCCCAAGGTGGGGGAGAAACAAAACCGCATTGTTCCGGCACAGATGGAAGTTTAATGTTACTACGGCAACTGTTTTAATCCCCTCTTTCCACCTTCTCCGCCGGCCGCTCCGCGGTGCTACCTTTTAACTCATGGGCTCAGAAGCCGCTCGCTAACGGCGCTGCTAATTAGCCCCGATTTTCACAGCGCGGACACCATGATGAGCTAATCGAGATTTGCAAACTAGTGACGTCCACCTTCAAATATGCGTCCTCCTGAGGCCCCACTTCACAAGGACAATAATGAGGCCATTATTAGGAGAGGCCATTAGGATGCTGCGCTGCTACCAAACACAGGACACAATTGTTCCCCTCTCCCCCTTTGAATCAACAACCTATTGTCGTGGGCAGGAGAGAGAAAGGAGCCGGAAATGGCTGCCATAATGATTGCTGTATGCTGCCGCGCCAATGTGGAAGCGCCACCAGCCCGGGCCCTCGATGGACCGACCGTCTGTAACAGAGCAACCTTACTGTGTATGGGCCGGGGTGCAGGACTGGGGGGAAACAAGGACAGACGTCACCGAAAGAGGACAGACCCCATCTATAGAGGACACGGCCCTGTATGTGGGTCAGAGACTCATGGACCACCAGACCCCATAAAGACAGGATCAGGACTGTGTATGGGACTGGCGGGAACAAGGACAGAGAGGTCTCCTAAAGTGGACAGACCTCATCTATAGAGGACTCGGCCCTGTATGTGGGTCAGAGACTCATGGACCACCAGACCCCATAAAGTCAGGATCAGGACTGTGTATGGGACTGGCGGGAACAAGGACAGAGAGGTCTCCTAAAGTGGACAGACCTCATCTATAGAGGACTCGGCCCTGCATGTGGGTCAATCAGTGACTCATTGACCACCAGGCCCCTTAAAGATACACATAAAGTCAGGATCAGGACTGTGTATGGGACTGTGGGGAAACAAGGAGCTACAGAAGTCACCTAAAGTGGACAGACTTTATCTACAGAGGCTACGGCCATATAAGTGGTCAAGCATTGATTAATGAACCACTAGTCTCCATAAAGCTGCCCATACAGTAAGGATCAGGACTGTGTTTGGGACTGGAGGGAACAAGGACATAGAGGTGTCACCAAAAGTGAACAGACCTTATACAGAGGATATGGCCATACCTGTGGGTCAAGCGGCAACTCATGGACCACCAGACCCTATAAAGCTGCCCATACAGTCAGGATCAGGACTGTGTTCGGGACCAGAGGAAACAAGGACACAGAGGGACAGACCTTATACAGAGGGTCCGGCCCTGTATTTGGGTCAAGCGGTGACTCATGGACCACCAGACCCTATAAAGCTGCCCATAGAGTCAGGATCAGGACTGTGTCTGGGACAAGTAACAGAACTAATATATACAATATTAAGCGTCGCAGCGTGAGGCCGGGTAGATCAGTAAGGTGCCGGGGACACTCGGGTACTGCAGGATTTGTTTGCAGTCTGTAACCATGGAGACACATAGGTGGAGTGTGGCCATGGCATGCTTGTACTTGTAGTTCCCCACTTCTGTCTAGGCTTGTATCCCAGAACAGGACGGCGCCCAGAGCTGCTGGCGCCCCCGGGAGGTCATTAGCATGAGGAGCTCTGATCATCTATACGATTGTTATGTCATCGTGCGCAGGGATCGCGTCCTCGCCTCTTGTACAGAATAATTCCTTTAATCTCCTCTCAGCCCTCCCGGCGGCGGCGGCGGCGGGTGTTACGTGTCCCATCCTCCTGCCACCATTCACTATTTAATTAAAACAGACACTGACATCAGGACACGGATTAGGGGGGTAATGGTGCATTTGCTGCGATTAATGGCGGGTCCCTCCTGAGCGCGGCCTGACACGCCGAACAAAGGCCGATTGTTAGGAAGCGCCTTTTATCCCGGCGGCAAAGGTCACGTTAGAGCCGCTGCTTCTTAATATTCTCAGTTGTTGCTGCTACTGCTGCGGGGGGAACAGGAGACAAGCGGGATTTTTTTGATTTCTTCCGCTCCCTCCACCCCCAGTCATTTATTAGGAGGCTCTAATCAGCAAGCTATGGAGGGTAGAAGAAGGGGCTGCTGGGAAACGACACCGCCCCGCGCCGTCGGGGAGAAAGTTACCAAAACTGCCGAAAAGACCCGGAAGTCAAGAGAGAGGATGGGGAGGATCACAGCTATAATCCGCACCTCCTGCAGGACTGGAGATACAGGCGACATACATGGGTCATCCCTCAATCCCAGCCTGCTAGGAGCAGGATTATGTAGGGTGCCAGGGATCCGGATTATATAGGGTGCCGGGGATCCGGATTATGTAGGGTGCCGGGGATCCGGATTATATAGGGTGCCGGGGATCCGGATTATGCGGGGTGCCAGAGATCAGGATTATGGGGGGTGCCAGGGATCCGGAATATGCTGGGTGCCAGGGATCCGGATTAGATAGGGTGCCGGGGATCCGGATTATCTAGGTTGCCAGGGATCCGGATTATAAAGGGTCCGGGGGATCCGGATTATGCAGGGTGCCGGGGATCAGGATTATGCGGGGTGCCAGGGATCCGGATTATATAGGGTGCCGGGGATCGGGATTATGCGGGGTGCCAGGAGCAGGATGATGTAGGGTGCCTGGGATCCGGATTATATATGGTGCCGGGGATCAGGTTTATTCTGGGTGCCGGGGATCCGGATTATGCGGGGTGCCAGTGATCAGGATTATATAGGGTGCCGGGGATCGGGATTATGCGGGGTGCCAGAGATCCGGATTATGCGGGGTGCCGGGGATCGGGATTATGCGGGGTGCTGTGATGCGGATTATGCGGGGTGCCGGGGATCGGGATTATGCGGGGTGCCAGGGATCCGGATTATGCGGGGTGCTGTGATGCGGATTATGCGGGGTGCTGTGATGCGGATTATGCGGGGTGCCGGGGATCCGGATTATGTGGGGTGCCGGGGATCGGGATTATGCGGGGTGCCGGGGATCGGGATTATGCGGGGTGCCGGGGATCGGGATTATGCGGGGTGCCAGGAATCCATCCTGGGTGCTACGTGTTCTCCAGGTTCGGGGTCTGGTGGTGGGCGCTTGGGGTTAATAGTAAGGAGAGGACAGGAAAGTCCCTGCTGCTGGCAAACAATAGAAGAGAAACCTCTCTCCATCCATCTGCAGATCAGGGAGATAATGCTCCCCAGAGCAGAGAGGAGAGGCGAGAGGCGCTGCGCCCCGGTGCCCCCTCCTCACAGGAGCCGCTGCGCCCCGGTACCCCCTCCTCACAGGAGCCGCTGTGCCCCGGTACCCCCTCCACACAGGAGCCGCTGTGCCCAGGTGCCCCCTCCTCACAGGAGCCGCTGGCCCCCCCTCCTCACAGGAGCCGCTGTGCCCCGGACCCTCACACAGGAGCGCTGTCCCCCCCTCCTCACAGGAGCCGCTGTGCCCCGGTACCCCCTCCTCACAGGAGCCGCTGTGCCCCGGTACCCCCGCATCCCAGGAGCCGCTGTGCCCCGGTACCCCCTCCTCACAGTAGCCGCTGTGCCCCCGTTCCCCCTCCTCACAGGAGCCGCTGTGCCCCGGTACCCCCTCCTCACAGGAGCCGCTGTGCCCCGGTACCCCCTCCTCACAGGAGCCGCTGCATCCCGATACCCCCTCCTCACAGGAGCCGCTGTGCCCCGTACCCCCCTCCTCACCAGGAGCCGCTGTGCCCCGGTACCCCCTCCACACAGGAGCCGCTGTGCCCCGAGTGCCCCCTCCTCACAGGAGCCGCGTGCCCCGGTACCCCCCTCCTCAACAGGAGCCGCTGTGCCCCGGTACCACCCCTCCTCACAGAGCCGCTGTGCCCCGGTACCCCCCCCTCACTGGAGCCGCGGTGCCCCGGTACCCCCTCCTCACAGGAGCCGCTGTGCCCCAGTACCCCCTCCTCACAGGAGCCGCTGTGCCCCAGTACCCCCTCCTCACAGGAGCCGCTGTGCCCCAGTACCCCCTCCTCACAGGAGCCGCTGTGCCCCAGTAACCCCCTCCTCACAGGAGGCCGCTGTGCCCCAGTGCCCCCCTCCACACAGGAGCCGCTGTGCCCCAGTAACCCCCCTCCTCACAGGAGCCACTGTGCCCCAGTACCCCCTCCTCCCTACAGAGCCGCTGTGCCCCAGTACCCCCCCTCCTCACAGGAGCCGCTGTGCCCCGTACCCCCTCCTCACAGAGCCACTGTGCCCCAGTACCCCCTCCTCACAGGAGCCGCTGTGCCCCAGTACCCCCTCCTCACAGGAGCCGCTGTGCCCCGGTACCCCCTCCTCACAGGAGCCGCTGTGCCCCAGTACCCCCTCCTCACAGGAGCCGCTGTGCCCCGGTACCCCCTCCTCACAGGAGCCGCTGTGCCCCAGTGCCCCCTCCTCCAATGTTTGCGCACTCCCTCGCTCCTCTCTGCTCTCCTCTGGGGGGTCGGGGGGTTCAGGGTCACTTCGCCGCTGTTTCCAGACCATGTCATCCAAGATGTCAGCAATTTATTATTCCGAACCGAAAGACGTCGCAGAGAAACTTGTTTATCAACCAATTATCCCCAGATTATTAAACCATGAAAATGACATTAGAGCCGTTATTGCTGCAGGAACAGACGAGCGGGGGAGGGGTCGAAAGAAGCCGCTCGCCCCGTCCATAGGGATCATATATTCCAGAGGGATTACACAGATTATTGATCACTCCTCCTCCAGCTCCTGCATCTCCTCCTTATAGAGTGTAAGCTCCTATGGTCAGGACTCTTCCTCATCCCCCACCTCTTGTATCTCCTCCTTATAGAGTGTAAGCTCCTATGGTCAGGACTCTTCCTCATCCCCACCTCTTGTATCTCCTCCTTATAGAGTGTAAGCTCCTATGGTCAGGACTCTTCCTCATCCCCCACCTCTTGTATCTCCTCCTTATAGAGTGTAAGCTCCTATGGTCAGGACTCTTACTCCTCCTCCAGCTCCTGCATCTCCTCCTTATAGAGTGTAAGCTCCTATGGTCAGGACTCTTCCTCCTCCAGCTCGTGCATCTCCTCCTTATAGAGTGTAAGCTCCTATGGTCAGGACTCTTCCTCCTCCTCCACCTCTTGTATCTCCTCCTTATAGAGTGTAAGCTCCTATGGTCAGGACTCTTCCTCCTCCTCCTCCTCTTGTATCTCCTCCTTATAGAGTGTAAGCTCCTATGGTCAGGACTCTTCCTCATCCTCCACCTCTTGTATCTCCTCCTTATAGAGTGTAAGCTCCTATGGTCAGGACTCTTCCTCATCCACCACCTCTTGTATCTCCTCCTTATAGAGTGTAAGCTCCTATGGTCAGGACTCTTACTCATCCCCCCACCTCTTGTATCTCCTTATAGAGTGTAACCCTATGGTCGGACTCTTCCTCATCCCCCACCTTTTATTTTT
>JAODAL010047530.1:0-29825 GCA_025379985.1 Phyllomedusa bahiana
GAATTTAAAGGAATTTTTAATCGTTTTGGGGGATTGGTTGCCCTCCTTTTTTTTACCCCTTTTACTCTGCCCATTTAATTTCCAAGCCTTAAAAATTTTTTTAAACAAAAAACAGAGTTTAGCTGGGGCCCACCAATTTCCTTTAAAAATTATGGGGTTTGGGGAGAAAGGGCAGTTTAGGTAAATCCCCCTTTGAAAAAAGGGGGTACTTTGCCGTTGGTTTTTAAATGTGCCCTAAGAGCCCTCCAATTTTCATAAAAAAACTAGAAGCAACCCCCGTAATTGGGAAATTTAAAATAATTTTAAAGTAAGAATTTTTAACCCTTTTGGTCAGGAAAATTACTTGCAATCATCTTTAAATCACCTGCATTCTTTTTGTTTTGGGAAAAAAAAAAAAAAACAATTTTGGTTCACCCCACTTGTTTTTAAAAATAATGTTAAGGGTTTTTAAACTTGACTTACAGAAAACCCCCACTGGGGGCTTTCAGCTTTAGGGAAAGAAAATTTTTAAAAGGTTTCAAAGATTTCATTGCAAATTTTTCCCAAAAAAAAATGACTGGCTTTGCATTTTGTTTGTATTGTTACCAAATTTTTTTTGCCTTGTTTTTTTAAAATTTCCCCTACATGAGTGGAAAATTTCAAGCAGGGTTTTTATTTCTTTCTCTAAAAAATTAAACAGCAATGGAGAATATTTTACAGCAAACCCCCGAAAAACCCAAAATAAGAGAGGGTTTTATCTTTTCATTTGCCTTTTTTTGGGTAAGGTTTTTTGACCTCTTTAATGTTTCCCTTTAATGGAAGGAAGTTAGTTTAAAATTTTTTTAAAACCGGCTTTTTGAGTTTATTTTTCTGTAAAAAATATTCAGCAGCTTGTTAAAAAAGGGAAAAAAAATTTTTAAAAGGAAAATTTTTGTGATATCTTCGACAAAAAAAAATAAAATTTGCTAAAATGGGAAAAAAAAATTTAGCGTTTTTTAAAAGATAAAAAATTTTAGATTGTTTTGGCCAAAAAATTTATTAGTAATTTTCTAACCAATACCAATATAATGAAAAAACCGTTTAAACTTGGATAAAAATCAGTAAATTTCCAAATTTTACCCACAAAAAAAGTTTAAAATTTAAAAAAAACCCGTTTTTCCCCCTATAGGAAAAGGGGGCCCCCACCCTAATAGTGGGAGTTTTGGGGAATTTTTTAAACCCCAAAATTTAAAAAACCCGTTTTTTTTTATGATGTAAAATAAATTTAAGATGCTGATTTTTACACTTTTCCTTCGGAACAGCGGTGCTTTTAAGTACTATATCATGCGGGCCCAAAGAGATCTTTGAGAAGGAAAGGAAGGGGCTGCAACTTTTTAAAAGGGGACTGCCCCTGTTAAACATTCCGTTTTTTTTTTTAGTTTTTTAAAAGTGTTTAAATTTTCCCTTTTTAAAAAGTTAAAATGTTTTTTTCCAAACATTAAGGGGTCAAACCTGCCAAAATAGCCAGCATTTAAGGATCACCCGCACATTGCCAGCAAGGGAGCAGGAGCAGGCAAAAAAACCAACTACACTTCCCAAGAAAAAGGGGGAACTCAACCCCATTAGAAAAGAAGGTTAAAAAAAGAAAAAGGACAAAATCTTAAAAGGGGGAAAAAAGAAAAAAGAGAGATAGGGTGACTGGGGGGGCTGTTAACAAGAAGAAGTATTTATGCTAGGGGGCCTACCAAATTTTTAGGTAAAAGATTTCTAGGCTTTTTTCCACTGCTCTGGGACTGGGCATTTTAAAAAGAGAGAAGCAGGTTTACCCTGCGGGAAATGGGTAGAAGCTTCAGGAAAAAATGGAAGTGAATGCAAGGAATGCAACCCAAAAAGCCTACTGGAGAAACATTGTCTATTGTAACCCGGATATCTTAACAAAGAAAACCCGAGGGGAAAAACCTGCAAAGCCCCCAAAAACTGCAGCTCTCTGTTTGGTTTTTTTTCCCTGAGCACACTAACCTTTGGGGGGGTTTCCCCTCACCATCCCGGGCACACCCCAGACTCGAAATGGCCCACAAAAAGGGAAAAGGGGAAACCCTTGGTAGGGCCCCTTTGGGGAAAGGCGGGGCCCCTTTCCAAAAGATTAAGGCCCGGGGAAAAAAAGACAAAAGCGAGAGGCAAAATACAAAGGGGTCCCTGTCCAGTCTTGAGCAGTTGCTGTAGAATAGGTTCCCCTTTTAAAAAATTAAAAATATAATGATTTGGGGTTCAAATTCAATCAGGGAATCAGGGGTGATGAAGAAATGAGAAAGGAAAAAATTTTCTGATAGGGGCATGGAATTTTAGGGGTTTTGAAATCTGAAAAATTTTCATAAAGGGTTTTCTACAAGGTTCTTTGAAAAAAGGGCTTTAAATTTAAAAGGTTGAAAACCCGAAATAAAAAAAAAAAGTTTTAAAGAAAACCCAAAATTTTCCCTTTTCAAAAAAAAAGGATCCAACAGTGAGCGGACAAGGTTAAAAACATTGCGGGGGTTTTGGGATAGTAAAAATTTTTTTTTGCAAAGATGGGCGAATTTTCCAAAAAATTTTATTTTGGTTTACTTTTGGGCCAATTTTCCGACAAAATTCGTTTTTGTTCCGAATTACTTCGGGCCCCAAACGCGTTAAAAAGAAGCTAGTTCCAGGCTGAAAAGAGCCTGCAGGGTTTCGTAAATTGTTGTGCCCTGCTTAAATTTTGCAGAGGGAGCTTGTTTGGTTCCCTTTATACCAAAGTTTGTGTTTTTTAAAATATGACACGCCCGATGACTGCCCGCCGCTTTTAGAAACGCTTCACTTTAAAAATTCCCCTTTCCCACTTATGGAAAGGGGAAAAAATGGCCAAAAAAACTCCAAACGGGAATGTCCTGTTAAAGTATGGGGCCCGCGAAAAACTGGGAAAAAAAAAACTGAGGCTAGGTGGCCCAAAATTAGTGACAGAGTGGGAGGTGACGGCGGCAGCCACAGCAGCAAAAGAAAGGCAGGCAGTCCCCACAAAGACATTTTTGGAAAAGGTGGCAAAAAAAAAGAGGGGGAAACCACAAGTGGAAAAATGACTGGGGGAAGGGGGAGGGGCCCCGGGGTCGCCAGATAAAGAGGCAAAGGGATTTGGGACAAAGACATTCTGGGGGGCGGCAAAACAGTTTTTGGCCAAAAGAGGGCACAATGATTCAGGTGGGAAAGGGCAAAACAGCAGCAGCAAGAGATCAGGCAGTGGGCCCCAATGACATTTTTGGAGGCGGCAAAAACATATTAAAGGCCCCAGAGTGGGACCCAATTTAAAAACAGTGTGGAGGTCACGGTGAGGGAGCAGTATGAGATCAGGCAGTGGCACAATGCATTCTTTGGGGGCGGGTAAAAAGTATTTGGGCCCCAAAAAGTGGACAATGATTTCAGTTTTGGAGGTCACGACAAACACACATGAAAAAAAACAGGCAGTGGCCAAAAATGACATTCTGGAGGCAGCAAAACCCGTATAATTTTGGCCCCCAGAGTGGCCAAATCACCAGTGGGAAGGGAAACGCCCGCACTGCATTTGGGTCAGGCGGGGGGCACAAATGACCCTTCCCCGGGAAAGGGGGCAAAACGGAGGAAGGGCACAGAGTGGGCACAATAACCCGAGAGGGGGGGGTCACGGCCCGGGGCCCGCATGGGAGGTCAGGGCAGTGGCACAAAAACACAGGGGGGAGGGACAAGGGGCAGCCACAGCAGCACATGAGGTCCCAACAGTGGCACAATGACACAGTGTGGAGGGCCGGAAACAAACAACAGCAGGGAGAGCATGAGGTCATAGAGTGGCCCCAAAAGACAGAGTGTTTGGGGGGGGTGGCAAAAACCCGCCCTTGGGAAAGATGGTGGTAGGGATTTGGAAAAAACTTCAGCAATGTGTGGCATCAGGGGGGTTTGCGGGATCAGAAAAGTGGCTGAGGCAGGTCGGGTTTTAAAACCCCGGGCTGGGCCCTAAGGCAAATTTGGGGTGTGGAAATCCTGGCCGAATTTCCCCGCCTGAAATTTATCTTGACCCAAAAGGGCAGTTTGTTCCACATTTTTCCCCTGGACAAGGGGTTCTCCTTGGGGTAAAATGGCCCCCGCCCACAACCCCCATCTGATGCCACACTACTGGCCGGGCGGGACAGCTTCCCCACTGCAAACCGGCAATTTTTGCGGCCACACATCCGTTTGGGCTGCCCAGTAGTCCAGGGATTTCTAACTGAGGGGCAATGCTGCCCCAAGTGGGCCAAAACCTGTTGGTTTCAGGGATGCTCCAGGCCCTGCTGCTGCTGCGCTGTGGCGACCCCCCCTCCTCACAGGGGGTAAAGGGAAAAGCTGCTATCAGGACCCAGACTTAGGTTACACGAGGATTTGGTACTGCCCTACCCCCCCCCCACCTTCCCCCAGCAGCCCGCGATATACGTGGGCGCGAGGAACCCCCCTTCAGACCTGTAAGAGGGGGGACGATGCCCACATGGGCAGCAGCCAACTGATTACGAGGATTTCCCTATAGTTTTGAGTTTGTTTTCCCTCTAAAGCTGGAAAAAGGGCCCCCATTTGGCGTAGGGGGGGTCCAATAGGGGGGGAGAGCCAAACATCCCTCCCCGGAGCTGACTATTCCTGTCACACCGGGGCAAAAAAGCATGCTGCGGGCCACGCACAAGTGACCCGAGGGCCCCCCTGCCCCCCATTTAAATTAACTGCCAGGGTGCTTGGGGCCATCTGCCTCGTTTTCCCATTCCACCCCTCCTCCACTCTCCTGTCCCCTCTTCTTGTCACCTGGGTAAAAAAATCCACTAAATTTAACCAGACAAGGGCTTCTGCTCCATGTCCCCCACCCCCTCCTTTTTATCCCCCCCGGACTCATGTGGCCACGGATGTAGTCGCCACTCCCATCCCGCCCAACGTTTTTTTACTCTTTTCTGGACATGAAGGGGGGAAATGATTTTATTCATTCCGGTCCGGGCGATGAAAAATAACGCCCCTCCGAATGGCCTCAAAAAAAAGGCGGGTTTGTCCGCATGACTGCCACGGCTGACATCAAAGTTCCCCACAGGGGGTATTTCTTTCTCCCTTTTGGATCATAAAAAAAATCTTTAATGGCCTTTCTTGTTCATACAGTCGGTCCAACATGTGCGGGCCTGGAATTCCAGCAGGGGGAAAACCCTGCATATCAGATGTTTTTGGGGGGGCCCGTTTTTGGCCGCTCCCAATTTTTGAGGAGGGTGTTCCTGGATTTGTCCCGAATGGTTTAAAAGTGCATGCACATTTTTTCCGGGCCCTTTTTTCAGAAGGTTCCCAAAAGATGGGTTTGGAAGACTTGGGAAACCTTTTCCAACCGGGTTTGAACACTTTTGCGAAATGCGGGGCCCGCATGGCCCATCCCCCTCGGTGGAAGCGTGGACCCCCAATTTTAACCCCACATTGCCCCCTTAAAAAAAGGTTTTCCAAAATTTGATTTGGGTGGGGGAAAAAGGGCCACACTTAGATTTCTTGCGGGGCATGACAGGGGAGCTTTCCTCCCCTGGTTGACTTCGTTCCCCGGGGGGCAAGCCGGGTGTAAAAATGCTTTGGACCCCTGTGCCCAAACACATGTGGTAGGATGGAGCAGAAATTTTGGGGAAAGGCTGAGATGGTGGGGGGGGGGAAAAGGAGGGGGGCACTTTTAGCGCGGGTTGCTGCAGTTTAAACAACTTTTGAAAAAGGGGCATCCCCTGCCCAAAAGTTTTTTGGTGTGCCGGGGCTGGTAGAACATTCACCCAGGGGCCGTAAAGGACATTTCCCGGGCCCCCAAAACCTAGTTACAGCCCAAACAGCCCCCGCTGCCGTTACCTTGGAAAAAAAACCAAAAAGCTCAAGGCGACCCCCCTTTCTTTCTAAAATTTTTATGAAGTGTTTGTACGTTTTTTGGGAAAAAGAGATTAGGGTTGGAAAACTTTTCCATCTGGCTCGGCAAAGCCTTTAAGCCCTGAACGGTGCAGATTTCCACCTTTTGGGGAAAGGGGGGACTGAAAAAAACCAAAAAACCCCCTTGGGACAGGAGCAGGGTTTCACTGCTGCCCCAAAAAGGGATGGGTTTGGACACATACTGTTGCTTTTTGGGCAAATCGCCTCGTTTTTGAATGATGCGGGCCCCATGAGTAGCGGGAAGCAGGGCATCGGGGGCCCGGGGAAAAGTTTTCAAAGGAGAAACAGCCCCCTTCTGCAGGGGTGGGGGAGCCTTGACTGGCTGCAATGGATGCGTCCCAACTGGGCGCTGCTGCTGCTCCCCTTTTGCGGGCGGCAGGAGGACCAACCACTTTCGGGGCCACGTTTTTTCCCGGGCCATCAGATGGGGACGCGAAATGTTTTGACGCAGGGCCGGGGTTTCCCAACGGATTTTTCCCCCCCCGGGGGGGGCCACGTTCCTTCTGCCCACAATTCTACATATACCCATATTCGGCCCCTTTCCGGGTGTCTTACAAAAAATTTCCAACTCCCCGGGGGGTATCGGATTTTACCGACAAGCCCCGAAATGAGTGACTACCCCCCGGCCCTGCCTCGCTGACCCCCGTCCTGTTTACTTTTTTGGCCCTGCAAAAGCGGTTTTTTTATCCTGGGGCCCGGGGCGGGCTACCGACCTCAACACTCTCTACCCTTTGCTGACTCAAAAGCAACAGGGCCCCCAACTTGCGGGTGCGTGTGCCGACGCGGAAGTGACGCCCCCCTTCTCCTGAGGGAAGATAAACCCCCTTGCCTCACCCTCCCAAGGCGGTCGGCCACATAAATCATTTTAATTTTTGTTTTTTTTTCACCCGGATTTGTTTTTCCTCATAAACCGGCCCTTGGTATGCTGAGGCTGACCTCTCACAACATGACCTCCTTTTGCCACTTCCACTTCTATTTTTTGCCGCTTACTGAAAAGGGAAGCAGCCGAAAAATTGGGCCCCAAAAATTTTTTTCTTCGCTCCCCAAGTAGTGCTGGGGCTGCCCTCCTCAAATTGTTCATCCTCGCTATATTTGTGGCGCGAGCCCCCGACCACATAGTAGATCCCCTGGCCCCGCGGGAAAAAGGAAAGGGGCAGAGGCGGGCTTAGGAAAAGGTGAGGGCCGCTGACCGCTTTTCCCCGGGCCCTTCCAAAAAAATGGTTTGTTGAGGTTCCCGCCGACTCTTGGCTGGGGTTGTCAGATGTTTATCTGGGAGGAATGGGACCTAGTCAAAACCCAAACAAGAACCCTTGGGTTTAACAAAAACACGGGGGGTAGATGACAGCCCCGGGGAAAATTTGTAGCCTTTTTTGAGTGACCCCTCTGTTGACGTCCCCTTTTCTGTGCTGCGATCTGGGCCTGTTTTCCCGGAATTTTTGGTTTCCACTGCCACTCCAGGTGCAGGGGCCGCCACCTCTCTGTCTGACATAATGGTTTTGTTCTGAAATGTCCCGACACTGTTTGATGATGATAAACTGGGATATTTATAAATATACACCCTGTTTTAAAATTTCCAAAAAACCCAGTAAAAAAGCTTTTGGGGAAAAATCCTTTGGGTATAAAATTTCGCTCCCCAAATGGCCAGGGGAAAAAAATTTTCTTGTAATTTCGTTTTTAAAAAAAACTGTGTGTTTTTTTCTAAATGTTAAAGCACAAACAGGCTTAATTAACCTTCGGACATGAATTAGGCTACAGGAAAAATGTATATATTTTGCGTTGAAAAAGACAGGTTTATTTTTGTCAGCACACCAGCAAAACAACGCTTAATTAACCCCTGGATGTATATTGCGCCAAAGAATTGAGCCGCACAAAATAGTAGCTTTGTAGCGTGTTACAATTGCGTGTTTTCTACGCCACACAACAAGAGATACAGTTGTAATTAACCTTTGCTTGTGAATTAGGCTACAGGAAAAATTTATATATTTTGGCGTTGAAAAAGACGGTTTCTTGGGGTCAGCACACCAGCAAAACAACGCTTAATTAACCCCTGGATGTAAATTGCGCCAAAGAATTGAGCCGCACAAAATAGTAGCTTTGTAGCATGTTACAATTGCGTGTTTTCTACGCCACACAACAAGAGATACAGTTGTAATTAACCTTTGCTTGTGAATTAGGCTACAGGAAAAATTTATATATTTTGGCGTTGAAAAAGACGGTTTCTCTTGGGGTCAGCACACCAGCAAAACAACGCTTAATTAACCCCTGGATGTAAATTGCGCAATAGAATTGAGCAGCCAAAAGTGAAGTGGTATTTGTATTGCAAAAACGCTGTTTTCTTTAAAATGAATACAACAGGAACTGGCTTAGATCCCACTTGGATATTGAATATATATGCAGCTGCGGTGGACGCACACTGGATTTCAGATCCAATACCCCAAAAAATTAGAAATAGAACATTAAGAGAACAGTCTCTGTGACAGCTGAGAAACCCCACAGAAATCGCATTTAAAATCAATTCTTCAGTAAGAGCTATCAGCCGAGCAGACCTTCCCTGATCAGTATAGTGGAGCGGTATGAGCTCCCAGCGTCGCGCCGGACCTTATATAGTGCGGTGACGTCACAGGATTCCCGCGGTCTCTGATTGGACTTCACCTCTGCACCATGTCAGGCAGGCTATGCCCTTTTTCCTCCCAAGAGTGCTTTGCCCCATGTAGCGCCATGTGCTCAGACAGCCATTTTATCAATCAAGAAGCACATTCGTTCACCGAAGTACCCCAAACTTCGACTTCGTTCCGAACACGAAGTTTTCCTTCGAAATTCTAAACGAATTCCACTTCGTTAGAATCGATTCGCCCATCTCTAATTATATGCTATTACAAATTTATGCATGTAATTAACAGCATAGAATTATAATTCTTTAATTCTGGCTTAGAAACATTAATGTACACAGTGAAGTTTTTTGTGGACAACAGAAGATACCATTAACAGTTTAAGGCCAGTTCAACACCAATGAATTATGGGTACATTGCTGTGTCTGTAATACATCCAAATGTCCCAGATTGACCGTGGGTTTACTGACCCAAGTTCACAGCATCATAGATTCCTATGATACTATGAGTTCAGGTTTATAAACCTGCAGTTAGGCTAACACGCTTGTCTCCATATTCCAACCACATGAATTTTACCCATATGCTCGTGTGAAACTGTCCATAAACTGTAAAAGTTTATCTCTTGTAATCCCTTACAAACTTCACTGGGTAAATTCAAATTTGTAATTTGCAATTAAAAATTTAAAGTTATCCCCGTTGGGACCTAAGTTGTGTAGACTCTTTCTATACATTTTGCCGGCTTCTAAATGTCTAATTGCTAAATTTTGGAAACAGACCTCTATTCCAACCAAATTAGACATATACTCTCGAATTAAGGAGGTTAGAAGTATTAAGTACCTTACAGCTACAACACATAATAAAATGGACCCCTTTTACGACATTTGGAAAACTTGGGACATCTTTTCCATCACTCATGAGCTGTGATGGGACACTTGAAATTGACTTAGATTGCAAATCTTGGTTCAAAAATTATTCTTTCCTTTTTTTTTGTCTTTTTGTATCCCCGTTTTATCTTTTTTTTTAATTTTTAAAAACTTTTATGAAATTCACAATTACGGAGTTTTACTCTATTTAACGGTCTAGTTAATAGCCTTTTTACATGAGTTGACAAATCACTTCCATCTTGTCAGAAAGGTTTGGGGATTTTTTTCCTTTTCGGAAATTTGTGGTTGAAAAACATACCTTTTAAACGTTCGCAGCTTAATTTTGACACATCTAAATTTTTTGATTTGTTTCCCAAAAATTTGAATAAAAAACATTTAAAAAAAAAAAATTATGTTATAGCGAAGTTTTAAATGTGATACTTTCCATCCCAAATATGGGGCAAGTATATAAAGATTGCACTCACACCACATTACCATATTCAATTCTAAATTACCTCTATTACCAATCACGGACCTGTTTAATTTTAATCTGGAATCCTCATTGTGATACTTTCCCTTTCCCCTTTTACTTGGTGTTTTGTTTGGTTGGCCATGGCAAGTGTTCATCTAACTATTCCGGTTGTGACTCACCAGGGAAACATCCCTAAAAACCAACTTTTTCTTGTGCCCAACCAAGTGCTGTAACCTTAGTCAAAGTTTTAAGAAAGGGGGTGGTATAGGTGAATTGTCCAATTGATTATTTTCTTAGGTAGCATAGGGATTAGCTTGTTACAACATTCTAAATAAAAAATAGATTGTTCTTGGATGAACTAAAGATATATTTTGTAATTCTACAACTGTAAAGTTAATTTGAGAGTTCAGAGGATGATAGAATTAATAAAGGAAGTGGCCTTTGTTCAAGTTCCTCATCTCTTTTTCAAAAAGAAAGCCAGGGCCCGCCCCCCGTATTTACCTAGCACACTATTTTAAATAAAAACTTTAATACCTATTTCCCTGTGGGGGCAACAAAGTAGAGATCAAACTTTTTTATCTTCCCTTAGAGCAATTTTAACAAGAAAAAGCAAATACAGGGTCCTAGCCAGGGGACACAATCATTTAAGAAGATATAGTCAAAATCCTTTCAATTAAATATTTTGTTAATATTATTTGTAAAACTTTTGTTCTCATTTTTTACAATTTTAAGATATCACAAAACATCAAGAATATTCTATCATAATGAAATGAACTTAGAGATTGTAGAGAGTTTGAAGAGGATGAGGCACCAACCCCCCATTTTTTTGAAAATGCATTTGTTTGACTGCCAAAAACATGCAAAATTTTGTTTTTCTTTTTGCCCTTTTTAAATTAAATTTTCCCAAAATAACTCCTGAATGCATCCCATAGTCTCAGGAGCCAGTCACCAATGCCAGTATTTTCTTCTACGTATTGTTCTTCTAATTGTTAATTTTTAACAATTAGCTGGGTATTCAAATGCAAATCGCTGCGAATAGACTTGGGATGGAGTCTAGCACTTTTTTTTTCAAGAATAAAAAATTTTTTAAAAATTTAAGCACATTGTTAAGAAACAACACAAAAAAGTCAGAGATTCTGTAAATTAGAAAAGCTTGTTCTTTTGTTGTGGATTTTAACAGAAAAGATTGGTGAATTATTCACTTTGTTAAAATTTGCAGTCATTTGTATTTTTTAAAAAAAAGTGCATTGTAAATTTAATCCCGGGGATTACGTGCAATTTCCCATCCCCTTTTGCAAAAAGGGGTTTGTTTGGCCGAGGGGAGCGGGTAAATTTTTTGGAATGACCGCAGTAAAAAACCTTCTATTGGCAGAGAACAAACCAAGACAAAAAACAAACCCACGCCATGGGGGAATAATTGTAGATTTTTTGGGGTTAATAAGTGTGGGAAAAGATAAAAGGGACACAAATTTAAAAAAGAAAAAAATAAAAGTAAAAATTAGACCCTTTTTTAACTTTTTTTTTGTTGTTACTCTTTTAAAAACCTTTTACAAGGGAAAAAAATGACTCTTTTAAAACACAAAACTTTTCTTTCCTTCCATTTCCTATGTTGTAATCTTACCAGCTACGTAAGATCTTAAAATATTGGCCCACCTTTACTAAGACTGTTTTTTTGTCTCCAGTCAAATAAATTAAAAGGCATATAAGAGGCTTTTTGATATAAATTTGGTGCATTTTCAAGTCCTCAGTTTTCCCCTGATTATTTAATAATTTTTTTTCTTAGATTCTTTAGTTATCAGAATTTTGCCTTTATGTTAAAATTCTACCACATATCTTTGCCCCCTTCATTGGCCCTTTACTCTATTTAAAAACAAACTCACTCAGTTTGATCACAACACTATTCTGCTTTCAAGAATATGTAGTACATTTCCAATTATTTTTTTTTATGAATTATAAAAATGGCAATCTATGGACCAGCATGTGATGCCTTTAACCTTTTTTTTATAAATTATTACCAAAAATTTTACAAACCCGAGCATAATCCACTAACTGGAAATGTACATTTAAAAAGATAATTTATATCGCTCCATTAATTAAAACAAAACTAGAAAGATAAAGCACAGGGAAATAAATTAGCGCCTTGAATTGTTTTCTATTGTTTTCTATCTTACTAGCAATATAAAAAGTATATTTACAAGCCAATATTGATTTCATATTGAAATAGCAAGAATAAAAAATCATAGTAATTAATGATCCAGTGCAAATACATGAACCCTGTAGATTGCTCAAATAAATCACTCTAACCATGAAAATGTGTTACTACATTGAAAGTATCTACCCCCTCATAATGAAATAAACAGTCACTGCATAAACACATTAAATTCACGTGTCATTACATCAATTGACAGAATGCTTTACATGCTAAAATACGATCACTATATATCTCACTGTCCCCAAAGAGAAAGTGCATTTTGTTTTCTTATCAATAGTTTTATGTACAATGCTTAGGATTCTTTATATGCACAGTATCTATGATCCTTAGCAATTGCTAAATCATATTTAGGACACTCTCAGGTTACACCGAAAATAGAAACAGAACCTATTCGGTCAATTATGGTAAAATGCAATGAAAAATCACCTCTGTACTCTGTACACTCTGTCAAACCAACCTTGGAGGTAGGGAAATTCCTGGTATGGGACTTATGGTGGGGGAATACAGCAGTCAACACTTTCATAGCAACTACTTATATCAGCTACCAAGCTTAAAGAGCTCTCTTTTACAGATAAATTATGACTAGAGATGGGCGAATTGATTCTAACGAAGTGGAATTGGGTTTTTTGATTTCAGGAAAACTTGGGTTTCGGACCGAAGTCGAACTTTGGGGTACTTCGGGTGAAACGAAGGTGCTTTTGATTGATAAAAGGGGCTGCGAGCACTGGCGCTACATGGGGCAAAGCACTCTGGGGGAAGAAGGGCATACCCCTGCATGACAGTGCAGAGATGAACCCAAAACAAGAGGGCGGGATTCTGTGAGTCACCGCACTATATAAGACCGAGGCGCCGGGGTGCTCACACTCCCCTCACTGTACTGATAGGGAAGGTGCTGCTGCGGGTGATAGGCTTCTGAAGAATGATTTTTATACAGGATTTCTGTGGGGGGTTCAGCTTGTCTCAGAACTGTTCTCTGAAGTGCATTTTTGATTTTTTGGGGGATTGATCGGGAAAACCAGTGTTTTGGGCCACTGCAGCTGCATATAATTTTAATACCAAAATGGGATCTAAGCCAGTTCCTGTTGTATTTATTTAAAAAACAGGTTTTTTTCAAAACAAATACCCCCTTCATTTTTTGGCTGCTAATTCTATTTGCCCAATTTTCATCCAGGGGTTAAATTTAAACGTTTTTTGTGGGGTGCTGACAAAAATAAACCGTCTTTTTTAACGCCAAATATATATATTTTTTTTTGGTTAGCCTTTTTTTTATAAACAAATTCACAAGCAAAGGCAAATTTACAACTGTTATCTCTTGTTGTGTGGCGTAGAAACATCGCAATTGTAACACCGCTACTAGTTTGTGCGGTCAATTCTTTGGCGCAATTTACCTCCTGTGTTTAATTAAGCGTGTTTGTGCTGGTTGTAGAATGGTAGGGGTGGTGTGCTGACAAAAATTAAACCGTCTTTTTCAACGCCAAGATATATATATTTTTTTTTGGTAGCCTATATTCACATGCAAAGGCAAAATTACAAACTGTATCTCTTTTGTGTGGCGTAGAAAAACACGAAATTGTAACACGCTACTAACAAAAAAAAAAAAATATTTTTTTCTTTTATCCAAAAAACACCACCCCCCCATTCTTTTCTTTTTTATCTAAACTTTTTTTTTAACAAATTTGCGCGGCTCTATTCTTTGGCGCAGATTTACATCCAGGGGGTTAAGGTAAAGCGTTGTTATGCTGGTGTGCTGACAAAAATAAACCGTCTTTTTCAAACGCCAAATATATATTATATTTTTTTTTGTAGCCTAATTCAAAGCAAGGCAAATTACAACTGTATCTTCTTGTTGTGTGGCGTAGAAAACACGCAATTTGTAACACTGCTACTAGTTTGTTGCGGCTCAATTCTTTGCGCAATTTCATCCGGGGTTAATTAAGCGTTGTTTTGCTGGAGCATGTGCTGTACAAAATAAACCGTCTTTTTCAACGCCAAATATATATATTTTTTTTTGTAGCATAATTCAAAAGCAAAGGCAAATTACAACTGTATCTCTTGTTGTGTTGGCGTAGAAAACACGCAATTGTAACACGCTACTAGTTTGTGCGGCTCAAATCTTTGCGCCAATTTACATACAGGGGTTAATTAAGCGTTGTTTTTGCTGCTGTGCTGACAAAAAGTAAACCGTCTTTTCAACACAAAATATATACATTTTTCTTGTAGCATAATCACAAGCGCAGGTTATTTAAGCCTGTTGTGCTTTTACATTTAGTAAAACACACAGTGCTTGTAAACGAAATACAAGTAAATTTTTCCCTGGCCATTTGTGGTGCGCAAGTTTATATCCAAGTGTTACCCAAGCTTGTTACTGGGTTATTTTGGAGTTCAAACCAGGGTGTATATTATATATATACAGATAGCTTCATCAAACAGGTCTGTAACATGTAAGAACCAAACAGTATGTCAGGACCAGAGAGGTGGCAGGCTCTGCAACTGCGAGTGGCGAGTGCACAAACATTTCTGAAACGGGCCCAGGTCGCAGCCACAGCAAGGGGACGTCGCAGCAGGGGTCATCGGGTGAGGCCACAACTGCCGCTGTCATCTAGCGGACGTGTGTTGTTCAGCAACCCAAGGGTCTTGATTGGTTGACTAGGTCATCATCTTCTCCCAGATGACATCTGACAACCCCAGCCAAAAGGAGTCGGTGGGAACTCAGGAACACAACACTTTGTTGGCATGGCCCTGGAGCGGGACGTCAGCGGCCTCTCACTGTACTAGCCCGCATCTGTCCCATCCAGTTCCACATCAGCCAGGGATCTACTATGTAGGTCTGGGCTCCAGCGCCATATATAGCGTGGATGACACAATTTGAGGAGGGCAGTCAGCAGACTACGTAGCAGCGAAGAAATGGGGCCAATATCCCCTGCTTCTTGCAGTAGGCGCAAAAGTATAGATGTGGAGAGTGACATCGGTGAGGTCATGTGGTGAGGTTCAGCCTCGAGCTTACCAAGACCATTGATGAGGACAGTAGGTGATGATGAAACACAAATAGTATGTTGATGTAGCCGACCGCACTTGGGAGCCGGGTGAAGCAGGGCTTCCATCATCGTCAGGGAGAAGAGGGCGTCAGGCTT
Source organism: Phyllomedusa bahiana (assembly GCA_025379985.1). Classification (NCBI taxonomy): domain Eukaryota; kingdom Metazoa; phylum Chordata; class Amphibia; order Anura; family Hylidae; genus Phyllomedusa; species Phyllomedusa bahiana. The sequence continues at coordinate 15,180 of JAODAL010047530.1, forward strand.
GCGCGTCAGGTCAGCGGCGCAGCCAGCATAAGTGGGTTTGTGTCGGCGTGAGTCAGCAAGGGGTATAGCAGCAGTGTGAGGTCGGAGCCAAGCGGCCTCGGGGTAGATAAACCCGCTTCGCAGGTCCAAGACAGTAGCGGCACAGGGGATTTCGCGAGTGGCAGCGGCGGCAGTAGTTCACCTCAGTGCGGAGCTGGTTGGCGGGTTAAAATCAGCTACTCGGCGGTGTGGCAAGTTCTTTGCTAAGACACCGGAGGAGCCGAAATATGGGTATTTGTAGAATCTTGTGGGAGAAAGTGTAAGCAAGTGGCCAGGGAGCTAACAGTTGGACAACGGCCCTGCGTAAACACATGCAGCCGGTCACCATCCGGTGGCCTGGGAGAAACGTGGCTGATGTGGTGGTCATCCTGCCGCAGCAGCAGCGAGCAGCGGGCCAGTGGCACGCATGCATTTCAGCCAGGTAAGCTCCCCACCTTGCAGAAGGCAGCTGTTTCTCTTTGACTTCTCTCCCGGTCAGATGCGTCATGCTCCTCGCTACTCATGGCGCCTGCAGGCGTTCAGAGAGGCCGATTGTAAAGAGACCACACAGTATGCGTCCAACCATCCTTAAGGTGCAGCAGCTGACCCGTGATCCTGTCCAAGTTGTGGTATGCAGTCCCTCCCTTTCCAAATGGTGGACTCTGCACCCATTCAGAGAATAATGGCTTGTGCCGGCCGAGGATGGAGAGTTCCAAGCGTTAATTTCTTTTCAAAAAGGCGCAGTACAGCACTTATAAATATGTAGAACTGAAAGTGGGGTCAGTCCTTGGCTTATCGGCTTGTTCCAAGGTACACGGCAGCCGCGGGACGTCTGGAGCTGTAACTACGGTCAGGGCACCAGTACCATGTCCTTTACGGCCCCACTGGGTGATGTGCTTCCTGCCAGGCACACCAACAACTTGGACAGGAGGACGCCGCTTTCTCCTCCACGTTTGTCTCAAACTGCTGCTCCCTGCGCCAATGTCCGCTCCTCCTCCTCCACCACCACCACCATCTCAGCCTCCACAAAGTACTGCTCCATCATACCACATCGTGTAGGGCACAGCGGTGTCACGCAGTTCATACACCTAGCTTCGCCTCGGCGAACGAAAGTACACAGGGGGGAACTGCTCCTCGTCATGCAGCAAGAAAAATCGATGTGTGGCTCTTCTCCGCGGCCAATACAAATCGGAAACCATGGTGCGGACTATGGGGAGGTAACATGGTAGTCGCGCTGCACCGAGGACGGGATGGTCCATCGCCCTGCATGGCGCACGTGTTCAATCTGGTTGTATAAAAAGGTTCCTGAAGTCTTCCAACGATCTTCAGAACATTCTGAAAATGGCAGGAAACTGTGCATGCACTTTATCCATTCGTCAAAGCAGGAACACCCTTCGCGAGTTGCAGCGGCCAGACGGCCTCCCCCAACACGCACTGATATGCGATGTGTCCACCCGCTGGAATTCCAGCCTGAACATGTTGACGACTGTGATGAACAGAGAGAAGGACATTAAACGATTTTTTGGATGATCAGGCAGACAGGAAGTACTCCCCTGTGTAACTTTGATGTCAGCCAGTGGCAGCTCATGCGTGACAACCTGCGTTTGTGAGGCCATTCGAGGAGGCCATCGTTATTTGTCCAGTCGCCAGGATATACGGGTGAATAACGTCATTCACTGCTTCATGTCCTGGAACAGATGCCTGAAAATCTGTCTGGGCAGGGGACTGGAGATGTGGCGAACTACATCTCGTGGACACCATGAGTCCGGGTGGGGAACTGAAATGGTGGAGGAGGAGGAAGGAGGAACATTGAGAGCAGAAGCATTGTCTGGTGGAAATTAGTGGATTTCTACCCAGGTGACAAGAGAGGAGGAGCAGGAGCAGCTGTGAGGGAGGTGGATGGAGATGAGGGATGACGAGGCAGATGACTCCCAAGCACCGTGGCACGTATACAGTGGAAATGGAGGCAGGAGCCCCTCGGAAGTCACTTGTGCAGAATGTCCCGCAGCATGCTTATTTGCCTGGTAGTGACAGCCGAATAGTCAGCATTCGGCAGAGGGAGACTTCTGGGCTCTCCACCTATTGGACCCTCGGCTAACGGTTCCAAAATGGGAGCCTTTTTCCCAGCTATTGAGAGGGAAGTCAAAACTCAAAATACTATAGGGTAATCCTCCGTAATCAGTTGGCCGGCTGCCTATGTGCGCATCGACCCTCCTTCTGACAGTCTGGGACCGGGGGGGTTCCTCAGCGCTCACGTCTACTTGCCACGGGCCGGCTGGGGGTAGGTGGGGGGTAGGAGCGAGTTACCTGCTCCCATCTGCAGTACTAGTCTGGAGTCAATAATGAGCAGCCTTCCTTACCCGCCATAGTGAGGAGGGCAGTCACCAGACAGCAGCCAGCAGCAGCAGGACATGGTGCATTACCTCTGAACCAACAGGTTGTGGCCTACTTGGACAGGCACTCTGCCCACCCCAGTTAGAAAGATCCGCTGGACTACTGGCAGCCAACTGGATGTGAGGCCGCAACTTGCGGAGTTTGCAGTGGAGAAGCTGTCTGCCCGGCCAAAGTGTGTGGCACAGAGCGGGTGTTCAGTTTGCGGCGGGGGCCTGTGTACCCAAGGAGAACCGCTGTCCACGGGGAATGTTGGAGACGACTGACCTTTGTCAAGATGAATCAGGCGTGGATCGGCAAGTATATCCACAAACCAAATACTTAGTCGTCAGTCTGGTTTCAAACAACCTGCCTCAGAAACAATTAAGATGCCGCCACCCGCCTGATGCACACATTTGCTGATAGTTCTACATTTCTGCCTACCACCGTCTTTACCAGGGACTGGTATTGCCACCCACTCAACTCTCTGTCATTGTGCCAATCTATGTGCTCATGCTGCTGCTGTGTTGCTGTTGCGTGGACATCAACTCTGTTTCATTGTGCAACTCTGCGGCCTGGTTACTGTGTTTTGCCACCTCCAGAATGTCATTTGTGCCACACTCTGTCCACATTGTGTTGCTCTGTCATCACCTCCACTCTCTGTGATGTGCCACTGCTGACCTATGCTGCTGCCGCCGTGACCTCCGCTCTCAGTCATTGTGCCGCTCTGTGGACTAATACTATTTTGCCACCTGCAGAATGTCATTGTGCCACTCTCTGACCTCATGCTGTTGCTCCTGTCATCACCTCCACTCTCTGTCATTGTGCCACTGCCTGACCTCATGCTGATGCCGCCGTGACCTCCTCTCAAACTCATTGTGCCGCTCTGTGGCCTAATACTATTTTGCCACCTGCAGAATGTCATTGTGCCACTCTCTGACCTCATGCTGTTGATACTGACATCACCTCCACTCTCTGTCATTGTGCCACTGCCTGACCTCATGCTGCTGCCGCCGTGACCTCCGCTCTCAGTCATTGTGCCGCTCTGTGGCCTAATACAGTTTTAGCACCAGCCGAATGTGATTGTGCCCACTCTTGACCTCATGCTGTTGCTCTGTCATCACCTCCACCTCTCTGTCCATTGTTGCACTGCCTGACCTCATGCTGCTGCCGCCAATAGTTGACCTCCGCTCTCACGTCATTGTGCCGCTCTGTGGCCTAATATATTTTGCCCACATGCCAGAATGTCGATTGTGCCATCTCTATGACCTCATGCTGTTGCTCCTGTCATCTCCTCCACTCTCTGTCATTGTGGGCCACTGCCTGACCTTCATGCTGATGCCGCCTTGACCTCAGTCTCTCAGTCATTGTGCCGCTCTGTGGGGCGCTAATACTATTTTGCTCACCTGCAGATTGTCATTGTGCCACTCTCTGACCTCATGCTGTTGTCTTGTCGTTCACCTTCCACTCTCTGTCTTGTGCCACTGCCTGACCTCATGTGCTGCGCCGTGACCTCCGCTATCCAGTCATGGTGCCGCTCTGTGGCCTAAGTACTATTTTGCCACCTGCAGAATGTTCATTGTGCCACTCTCTGACTCATGCTGCTGCTGTTGTGACTCTGTCGTGCCCTCACACTGTGTATTTGTGCCACTGTCTGACCTCATGCTGCTGCCGTGGCTGCTGCCGTGCCCTCCACACTGTGGCCTAACTCCTGTTTTTGCCACCTACCAGGAATTTGACATTGTGACACAGTCTGACCTCAAACTCCGGCCGCCGTGAGCTCCACACTGTATCATTGTGCCACTCTGTGGCTAATACTGTTTTGCCACCTCCAGATTGCAATTGTGCCACTGTATGACCTTCATACTGCTGCCGCTCGTGCTGACCTCCACACTGTCTCATTGTGCCACTTGTGGCCTAATACTGTTTTGCCACCTCCAGTTTGCCATTGTGCCACTGTCTGACCTCATACTGCTGCCGCGTCCTCGTGACTCACACTTGTGTGATTGTGCCACTCTGTGCCCTATACTGTTTTCCGCCTCCCATACTGTCATTGAGCCACTGTCTGACTCATTACTGCTGCCGGCCGTGACTCCACACTGTATCATTGTTCAATCCCCCCGCATTTTTTTTTTTTTACCCACCCCCCCCCCCCCCCCCCCCCCCCCCCCCCCCCCCCCCCCCCCTAGCCCCCCCCCTCTGTGGCCTAATTACTGTTTTGCGCCTCCATAATGTCATTGTGCACTGTCTGACCTCATACTGCTGCCGCCGTGTCTCCACACTGTATTCATTGTGCCACTCTGTGGCCTAATAACTGTTTTGCCGCCTCATAATGTATTGTGCCTCTGTCTGTACTCATACGCTGCCGCGTGCTCCACACTGTATCATTGTGCCACTCTGTGGCCTAATACTGTTTTGCCGACTCCATAAGGTTCATTGTGCATGTTTGGTGGGGAGTCACTGCCTGACCTCCTATGCTGCCGCCGTGACTCCACACTGTGTGATTGTGCCACTCTGTGCCCTTTAATACTGTTTTTCCGCCTCCATAATGTATTGTGCCACTGTCTGACCTCATACTGCTTGCCGCCGTGTCCTCCACACTGTAATCATTTGGTGCCACTCTGTGGCCTAATACTGTTTTGCCGCCTCCAGAATGTCATTGTGCCACTGCCTGACCTCATGCTGCTGTGACTGCCGCCGTCACTCCACACTTATCATAATGTTTGCCACTGAGCTCTCGCTTGTTTTTTTTCCAGCTTTCGGCTAGCATGTATCTTATCAGGCTCATTCCCGCTTGAGTTTTGGTCAGTTTTTGCCCTTCTTATAGTGGCCCAGGGAAATTTTTAGTGAAGCGATCTAAGAGCGGCGGCAGTCATGTGCGTCGTCATACTAAAAACACAACATTGTATGAAGACCAAACCAGCGCCCTCTGCATATTTACGCTTGGCACAACGTTCTACAGCACCTGCAGGCTCTGGGCAGCTGGAATAGCTGTTTTTAACGTGAAATTCGTGCCGAAGTAATTCGCGACTGAAAACGAATTTGGTCGGAAATTCGGCGACGAAGTGGAACGAACCGAATTTTTGAGAAATTCGGCCATCTCTAATTATGACTTTAATTGGAATTTTTTATCAAAATTTTTTGAACTTGAATTTTCACTTGACTTTTTGGGAGAAAGAATAAAGACGACTGCAACAGAGTAAAAACTAATTACACAGCAGCATTGCTTGAATTGGACCTTGCTTGGTTTGACATTGGGTCTATTGAACTTGTGCAGAAATTTGTGTTTAGAACATCCCGAACCTACATTTTTTCTCTAAACCCTATCCCTATCTCTAACCCTACCCTAACGGCCACAAGTAACCTTTTTTTTTAGGGAAATCAAGTTGTTTGCCTATGTCCTTCGGTTTTGTGGGTTCCCCTTGAAAGGGAAAGAGAATGATGTATAGGAATGGCCTTTGGTTGGGGTTTAAAAATCCAAAGCACTTTCATTTCCCAAAAACATTGGAGTTACCTAAGGAAACCATTGTGCTGCCATTCCTTCGTCTGTGGTCATGTTTGTTACTTAACATAGTACATTGGAACTGCTTTAAGTGTTATGTTGTGAAATAAAAAAATTTTTTTTGTTAAAGGGTTATATTTTTTCATATTTTTTTCTAACATGGGGGGGGAGTTTAGGATGGGCGTTTTCAAAAATTCGATTCGGTGACTTCCCAAATTTTTCCCAAAAAAAAATTTTTGTTTCGGTCCAAATTGTTTCGGGACGAATTGCTTTAAAAAAACAGCTATTTACAGGCTCACACACCCTCGGGGTGCGTAAAACGTTTCCCCTGCTTAACTATGCAGGGGGGATTTGGTTTTGGGTCTTAAAAAATTTTTGGGGTTTTTTTATGACACCAGAGATGTGCCGTCTTAGAATGCTCACTATAAAATTCCCTGGGCACTTAAGAGGGAAAAAAAGGCCCAAAAAAACTGAAGGGGGAAATGTACCCGGGATAATGTCATGCAGCGCAGCGGAAAAAAACAAGTGAGGCTAGGGGGGAACTCGTGAAGAGGTGAGGTGAGGGCAGCACCCACAGCAGCAGAGGTCAAGAGTGGCACAATGACTTCTGGAGGGGGGTAAAAACAGGAGTAGGCCACAGAGGGGCCCAATGACACGGTGGAGGTTCGGCAGAAACCCACAGCCATGAGGTCGGGGACAGGGCACAATGACGGTGTGAGGCCCGGGGCAGCAGCCAGGGGCAGCTTTGGGTCAGGGTGGACAATGACATTTGGATTTGGCAAAACGGGGGTGGGGCCACGAGTGGCACAATGACACAGGTGGGGGTTACGGCAGCACCCACAGTAGCACGTGGGTCGACATGGTAAAAATTACTTTAGGGGGGGCAAAACAGAGTGGGGCCACGAGTGGCACAATGACGAGAGTGGAGGTCCGGCAGCAGCGATGAGGAGAGAGTGGCAAAATTACACAGTGTGGAGGGCACGGCAGCAGCCACATCAGCAGCATAGGTCAGGCAGTAAAAAAAAATGAAAATTATGGAGGTGGAAAAAAAAGGAGTGGCCACAGGTGGCACAATGACAGCATGTGGGGGCAGGCAGCGCCACAGAGCAGCTGGGGTCAGACAGGGGCACAATGACGAGTGTGTGGGTTAGGGCAGCAGCCAGCAGCGATGAGGTCAGGCAGGGCAAATGAATTCTGGAGGTGGAAAAAACAGGAGGGCCCACGAGGGGCAAAATGACACATGTGGAAGTTGGGGCAGCACCCACGTGCAGATGAGGTCAGCAGGGGTACAATGACTTCTGGAGGGGGAAAAAATATAGGCCAAAAAGGTGGCACAATGACAGGGGTGGGGGGGTCACGGCGCAGCAGCATGAGGTCGGGCAGGGGCACAATGACTCGTGGGGGGGGGCATGTCAGCAGCAAGGAGCAGCATGAGGTAGGCATAGCAAAATGACATTCTGGAGGTGGCAAAAAGGAGTAGGCCACAGGTGGCAATGAAAAGGGTGGAGGGAGGGGCAGCCCCAGCAGCAGCATGAGGCAGGCAGGGGAAAAAGACACAGTGTGGGGGGCAGGCAGCAGCACGCAGTCATGGGGTCAGGCAGTGGCACAATGACATTCTGGAGGTGGCAAAAAAAGAAGTAGGCCACAGAGGGGCACAATGACACAGTGTGGGGGTTAGGGCAGCGCCCAGTGCAGCATGAGGTCGACAGTGGCACAATGACATTGGAGGTGCAAAACGGTGTAGGCCCAGAAGGGCACAAGACAGGGTGGAGGTCAAGGCACAGCAGCATGAGGTCAGAGGTGGCACAATACACATTTGGGGGCACGGCAGCAGCCACAGAGCGCATGAGGTCAGACATGGCACAAGGACGGGGTGGGGTCACGGCAGTAGCAGCTGGGGGTCGAGAGTGGACAATTAATTCTGGAGGTGGAAAAAACGGGAGTGGCAAAGAGGGGCCAATGACGGGTTTTGGGAGGTGAGGAGCAGCCAAGCAGCATGAGGCAAGAGTGGAAAAATGACATTTGGAGGTGGCAAAAAAAAGGAGTAGGCCAAAAAGGGAGTGGCACAATGAAGAGTGTGGGGGCCGGCACCCCCACAGAACAGCATGGGGTCAGATGGCACAATGCTTTCTGGGGGGGCAAAAACAGGAGTATCCACAGGTGGCAAATGACCATGTGGGGGGCCGGGCACAGCCACAGCCAGCAGGGCAGACAGGGGCCTATGAACAGTGTGAGGGCAGGGTAGCCCCCACAGCAGCAGCTGAGGTTAGAGAGTGGACAATTAAGTTGGAGGGGGGGAAAACGGGGTTTGGGCAACAAGTGGCCAATGACAGAGTTGGAGGTGACGACAGCAGCCAAGCAGATGGGGTCAGGAGGGGCACAAGACATTTGGGGTGGCAAAAACAGGAGTGGGGCACAGGTGGCACAATGAGGAGTGTGGGGGGCACGGCAGCACCCACAGCAGCAGCATGGGTCAAGCAAGGCAAAATGCTTTTTGGAGGTGGCAAAAAACGAAGTATACGAGTGACAATGACGGTGTGGGGGCCTGCAGCAGCCACAGCAGCACATGATGTCAGGCAGGGGCACAATTACCAGTGTGGGGGGCCGGCAGCAGCCACAGAAGCAGCATGGGTCAGGCAGGGGCACAATGACATTCGGGACGGGGCAAAAACAGGAGTAGCCCACAGGTGGCACAAGACAGAGTTGGATTTTTGGGCAGCAGACGCACCCAACATGGGGTCTGACAGTGGCACAATGCATCTGGGGGGTGGCAAAACAGGATGGCCACAGAGTGATAATGACAGGTGGGGGGTGGTGGCAATACCGCCCCTTAAAGTGGTGGAGGCAATGGAGAAACTGTCAGCAATTTTGGGGGATCGGGCGGGTGCGGCATCAGAATAGTGGCTGAGGCGGGAAGTTTAAAACCCCAGACTAATTTCTCCCATTTGGGTGAGCGTCATGGCGATGTAGTTGACACCTAAGGCTTGGTAGTGGGAAATCCTGGCCGACCCCCCTGATTCATCTCGACAAAGGTGTCATTCCACATTTCCTGGACAGCAGGTTTCCTTGGGGGAACGATGGCCCCCCCCTCACTGAACACCCACTTGTGCCCCACTACTGGCCCGGCAAACAGTTCCCCTGCAAAATCGGCAAGTTGGGCCCCACTCCAGTTGGCTGCCCTGCCAGCGGATCTTCTAACTGGGGTGGCAGGTTCTGTCCCAAATAGGCACCACCTGTTGTTCAGGGGCTGCTCCAGGGCCTGTGCTGCTGGCGAGGCCCTCCTCAAGGGGGGGTGAAGGAAGCGCTCTTAGTGACTCCAATTTGGGTTTCTGCTGATGGAGGGTACTGCTCCTACCCCCCCACCTTCCCCAGCAGCCCGGAGTAGTACGGAGCGCTGAGGAACCCCCCCTCGACCTTTCAGGGAGGGGACAGCCGCACATAGGGAGCGGGGCCCAATGATACGGAGGGTTTCCCTATAGTATTTGAGTTTGCCCTCCCTCTCAGAGTGGGAAAAAGGGTCCCATTTTGGACGGACGAGGGGGCCAATAGGGGGGAGACCAGAAGCCAACCTCTGCCGATGGTGATATTCGGGTCATCCCGTCAAATCAGATGCTGCGGGCCATCTGCACAGTGCTCCGTGAGCTCCCCCGCTTCCATCTCCGTGTTCTGCGACTGTGATTGCGGGTCACCCTGTCTTTTTTCACTCCATCTACCTCCCCCCAAAATTTCCCGCCCCCCTCTCTTGTCACTAGGTAGAAAATCCACTCATTTCACCAGACAATGCTTCTGCTCCAATGTCCTCCTCCTCCTCCAGTTCCGTCCCCACCGGACTCATGTGGCCACGCGATGGAGTCGCCACGTCTCTAGTCCCCTGCCAAGAAAGATTTTTCGGCATCTGTTCCAGGACATGAAGCAGTGGAATGACATTATTCATCCTGTAGTCCTGGCGACTGACAAATAACGTCGCCTCCTCGAATGGCCTCAGCAAATGACAGGTGTCACGCATGAGCTGCCACTGGTTGACATCAAATTTACACAGGGTAGTACTCCTGTAAGCCTGGATCATCAAAAAATCATTTCTGGCCTTTCTCTTTTCATACAGTCGGTCAAACATGTGCAATCTGGAATTCCAACGGGTGGAAACATTGCATATCAGAGTGTGTTATAGAGGCTGTTCTGCCGCTGCAACTTGAGGAGGGTGTCCCTGGCTTTGTAGAAATGGATGAAGTGCATGCACAGTTTCCAGGCCATTTTCAGAATCTTTTCACAACCAGATTGAACATGTGCGCCATGCAGGGCACATGGACCATCCCTCCTCGTTGCAGCGTGGGCACCATGTTACTCCCATTGTTCCGATTTGCAGTTGGCACGGAGAAAGCCACACATCGATTTCTTGCTGCATGACGCGGAGCATTTTCCTCCCCTTTGTGACTTCGTTCACCGAAGGCAACCCAGGTGTAGAACTGCGTGACACCGCGTGCCCTACACATTTTTGGTATGATGGAGCGTACTTTGGAGGCTGAGATGGTGGTGGTGGGTGGAGAAGGCAGACATTGGCGCAGGAGCCGCAGTTTAAACAACGTGGAGGAGAAAGCGGCGTCTCCTTCCAAGTTGTTGGTGTGCCTGGGCCGGAAGCACATTCACCCAGTGGGCCTAAAGGACATGTACTGCCCCTGACCTTTAGTTACAGCTCCAGTTTTCCGCGCTGCCGTTGCCCCTTTGGGAACAAACCGATAAGCTCAAGGACTGGCCCACCTTCTGTTCTACATATTTACTAAGTGCTGGTAGTGCCTTTTTGGACAAGAAATTACGGCTTGGAACTCTCTATCTCGGCTCGGCAGAAGCTGCGATCTTGGCCTGCTCCAGGAATGTTTGTGCCACTGCCACTCGCAGGTGAAGAGCCTGCCACCTCTCTGTCTGACATACTGTTTGTTCTAAAATGTACAGAAACTGTTTGATGAAGATATCTGTATATGATAAATACACACTCTGTAGTTCTCTGAACGGTGCAGAGTCCACCATTTGGAAAGGGAGGGACTGCAGTACCAACAACTTGGACAGGAGCACGGACAGCTTCTGCACCTTAGGAAGGTTGGACACATAATGCTGTCTCTTTGCAATTGCCTCGCTGAACGACTGCTGGCGCCATGAGTAGCAAGGAGCAGGAGCATCTGGACCGGGAGATGATGTCAAGAGAAACAGCTCCCCTACTGCAGAGGTGGTGGAGCCTTGACTGGCTGCAATGGCATGCGTGCCACTGGGCGCTGCTGCTGCTGTTGCTGCGGTGGCAGGATGGACCACCTCATCTGAGCCACGTTTCTCCCAGGCCACCGGATGGTGACGCTGCATGTGTTGACACAGGGCCGTGGTGCCAACGTTAGCTCCCTGGCCACGCTTCACTTACGCCCGCAGATTCTACATATACCCATATTCGGCTCCTCCGGTGTCTTAGCAAAGAACTGCCACACCGCCGAGTATCTGATTTTACTGCCAACGCTCCGCACTGAGTGACTACTGCCTTGCTGAGCACCTGTGCTGCTACTTTCTTAGACCTGCGAAGCGGGATTTCTTCCCCGTGGCCGCTTGGCTCCCGACCTCACACTGCTGCTATCCTGCTGACTCACGGCCACACAACCCACTTGCTGGCTGCGCCGCTGCCTGACGCGCAAGTTGACAACCTCTTCTCCTGACGATGAGGAAGCCCTTGCTTCACCCGGCTCCCAAGTGTGGTCGGCTACATCATCATCGATTTGTGTTTCATCGTCACTGCTGTCCTCATCACCGGTCTTGGTATGCAGAGGCTAACCCCTCACAACATGACCTCCCATGCCACTCTCCACATCTATACTTTGCCGCCTACTGCAAGAAGCAGGGGATATTGGCCCCATTTCTTCACTGCCAAGTAACTGCTGACTGCCCTCCTCAAATTTTTCATCCTCGCTGTATAGTGGCGCTGAGCCCAGACCACATAGTAGGTCTCTGGCTGAGGGAACCGGATGGGACAGAGGCAGGTTGAGGACAGGTGAGGCCCGCTGACCCGCATCCGGGCCATGCCAACTAAGGGTTGTGTGTGACGTTCCCACCGACTCTTGGCTGGGGTTGTCAGATGTCATCTGGGAGGAAGTGGATGACCTAGTCAACCAATCAACAACGATTGGGTTGCTGAACAACACACGGCCGCTAGATGACAGCGGCAATTGTGGCATCACCGAGTGACCCCTGCTGCGACGGCCCCTTGTTGTTCTGCGACCTGGGCCTGCTCCAGGAATGTTTGTGCCACTTCCACTCACAGGTGAAGAGCCTGCCACCTCTCTGTCTGACAAACTGTTTGTTCTAAAATGTATATCAACTAAAATAGTCAGAATAAATTCAATTATACCAATAAAATAATTTTATTTATTAATTAATCCAAATTTTTAAAATCACCTTACAAAAAATTATTAATAAAAAATACGATAATGGGGATTGACACAGGCCAACGGGGTTAAAAATCAATAATTCATATATATAAACTACCAAGATCCAAGAAATACCAGCAGAACATAATTCAAAGTCTATTAATATATATAGGAGATAAAAAATGCTAAAGTGCAAATGTGTTAGTTCTTAGATAAATGAATATAATCAATTCATATATATAAATAAATAATAATAAAGTGATAATAGTTATATCTCCAATATATTAATAGTACATATGCATACAATTGATCCTAAATCCCAAATGGGATACAATATAGAACGAAATAGTCCATATATTTACAAAAGATCATAGGTATATAGTAAACATGATATGATAATCAGAGTCAGATATAAATAATTACCCCAATGGTGTGTGTCAAAGGAGTCTCCCTACGCGCGTTTCGCGTGACCAGCTTCTTCAGGGGAGCATAACCAACTAACTAAAAAGCACCATTTATATATGGCCCACCACTTAAGGATAACACACGCACCTGTAATGGTTTTGACGGCGCTTCTCACCGCATACCCGCCGGAGTATGTCGGCGCCAAGGAAAGGTGTCACACCAGCGCGCCACGCAATAACCCCAGACGCGTCATGGGTACGTCAGCGCGCCAGCGTGTAAACGCGTCTCCATGGCGACGCAGCTCGGGCGGAGCGAAGTGAAGCGCTCAACCTCACAGGACTCAGTAACGAGATAGTCATTATCCGTGTGCGCATACATTAGTGGAGCAGAGTGTAAACATATAGCCTCACTGGACTAATGGAAGTTAAAAGGCAATAACTGTCAGAGTGCATACAAATTAACAGAGGAGACTAAAGCTTGAAAGTCACAAGTATTACCCTATGGAGAGATTAGAAATCCTAACTTAAATAAGTAAACATAATAAAAATAAGACAAAAATTAAAAACAAATATAGTTGCTCAAGAATGGACATAAATACTAAAGTGATCAATTATTTATGCTAAATGTGAAAAAATATTAAGTGATTTGATGAAAATATTTTAATATTAATTAAATAGTGTATAAATATGTTAAAATATGAAATAGATCATGTGAAAAAATGCAAAGTGTCAAAAAAAATGTGAATATATGAAGTGTCACACTAAAAAAGAATATAAAAAGTGAAAAAACATAAAAATAACAATATTTATATAATATTAAATAAAAAATATATAATTTTTTTTTCTTTTATATGTAGATCTTCTTATATCTTCTTCTCATAGGGTCTTCTTTCTTTCTTGATGAATAATGTCCCCAACATCCACTGACAGCAACCTTCACAATGGGCCAAAGAGATTAAAAATAACATAGATACCTAAAAAATATAAACACACAATTAATAAAAATACAAGGTTATAAACAAGACTCACAAAAATGGGGCAAAACTCAGAACTTCATTGAGACCCTTAGGATATCCCGTACCCAGTCTCATTATCCATCTAGTCTCCAATTGCGCTAAGGCTTTCTTCCAGTTTCCTTTGCGGTTAGATATCACAATCCGATCTATTCCTTTTACTTGGAGGAGAGTCGCATCGCAGTCATGGCATTCAAGGAAGTGTCTTGCAATCAGGGTTTCTCAACTGACGGAAAGCCTCTCTTTCATACATAGTTTTAGGCCAGACCACTATATTGCCTCCTTTATCGGCCGGCTTAAAAAGGACATGTTCCATTTTAGCTAGTTCTTCTAAAGCTTTTCTTTGCTCCCTAGTGAGGTTATCCCTAGGCATCCCTAGGTATCAGGAACCCTGATTTGTACAAGAAGTTGGCATTCAATTCCCTTTCTTCATTTCAGGAAGCCTTGTCCGAATTGATAGATACAGCATTTCAACGGAATATCATTACTAAGAATACACAGGATTGTCTGATGCTGGAATACCCCAAAGTGTCATGCTTTTATTTACTACCAAAAATCCATAAGGATTCAAAATGTCCGCCTGGTCGGCCAATAGTGTCAGGAAATGAAAATCTTTGTGAACCTCTATGTAAGTATTTGGATGCTTTTTTAAAACCTATGGTAGAAATTTTGCCATCATATGCAAGAGATACAGGAGATGTAATTAATAAATTGTCTGGTCTGTACCTTGATGATGACATGTGGCTGGTTACTCTAGATGTAGAGGCTCTATATTAGTGTTGAGCGATTATTATCGACAAAGTTGAAATCGGCACAGTTTTTATGGTGATCGGATTTTTTAGATCATGCGATAATTTAGGTTAAAATCTGTGAATCATCTATTAAGATTGCACCTTTTTTGGCGCTCCCTGTAATTTTGGCGGCCAGCAAATCAGATTTAA